>JAJOZX010011995.1:37500-103936 GCA_023014485.1 Bathynomus jamesi
TATATCATATTTTAGTAATTTAAGAAGTTTATATATTTGAGCAATTAAATAATTTAGGTGCACCAATGCAGTTTACTTTGCATGTGCTTTGTTTATTTTTGATGACTTATTATGTAATATGCATGCAGCGCCTCGCTTATTTCGTCAATATTGAATGTCCTATATTGACCAAATGACCCAAAACTCACCACGTGGAGGTGGCTGCATTTCGAGTTCCTCCCTGCCCGACCAAACCACCCTACCATTATCGGACTTAGGCTAGTTACACACTGTAGTCACTTTTTGTTTCCATTCTTGGCATTTTCTCTCTGGATTCTAATCTTGCTCTGATAAATCCATCCCTTGCCTCTGAACCGCATACTGCAGCTGAAGCCTCTGTTACCAGCTTTATATGTCGTTCAACCGCTTGGGTGTGGCAAGGAAAGCGTGGGATGAAAACAGGTACATCTCCTAATGAGATATAGTTCAGGATGTCGGAGCGTGATACAACTTTTGTCAGAGGAGGCTCTGACAGCTCAAAAGTTTGCCAGTTAATCATGTTGTAGTACCCACTGCACTGAAAGTTCAACGTGGGCAATTTAAACACTCTCACTGCGGCTGACTCAGAATCTCTTGCTTTAAGGATTCTCCTCCATCCTAATTCTCTGATATGTTTTGCTTCATCGTGAATCATACTAAGCATTCTCAGGATGAGAAAAATAGGAGTTTCTCTGAATAACACGATCAACTATTTCTATACAGCGGGCACTCAACGACCTCGAGCGTTGTATCATTTGATAAAGATGTTTGGCTCCCTGTGTTTCTGAAGAATTTCTCTTGATTTGAAACCACATTGGAATATAAACTTTCATAATATAATCCACGATACACTTAAGGTGGTCTGAAGGTTCTTCAGTTGAAACGTAGAGACGAAGTATGCGGTTATCAGTTGTCACCCATCTGGAGTGTGCCATTTTGCCTGGTTTTCTTTGAGCTAGAGAGGGAGTACATTCACCTTTTGACACAGCATCATAGATTTCTACGAAATATTTCTGATCTGTGCTCACTGATCAGATCATCTCTGTCAAATACAATTTCTTCCGCTTCAACTGCTTCAAACTTAACAACAGGTCTCTTTTCACAATCAATTAACTCTTTTCCTATAGGCCCCGTAAAACTATGAGGACCTGTTGTTTTACCATCAATGTCAGTTCATTAGTGTGAAGCAAGCAAATCAGCCACTGGAGTGCTCTCTGAAAGTGCTCTGCAATACTTCTTATCACTCCTCCTTTTGGTCCTGTATTAACTGCTGTCCCGTCACATCCAATGGCTTTAACTTCTGAAGTATCAATCTCATTTGAGCGAAAAAAATCCAAAATTGCAGAAGATATACTCTGTGCTGAGCCAGAAGCGGGAGTTACATGCCCAATATAATGCGAGTTTGGTTCTTGAAGCAAAGTGACATGTTCTTCTGTTATATTTTTTTGATAACCTTTACTGCCAACTTTTTCTTGCACTGCAGTTCTGTCCTTTCTTCCATCGAAATAGATACTCTCCATACAGGGGCGTCCGCAGGATTTTTCGCAAGGGGGGGCAAAACTAACTTATTAGTTCTTAGTTCTTATTAGTTCTTTATTAGGTAGAAAAAAAAATGCACTGCAACCACTACGAGTAAAAACCGTCATCTCCCCTTATCATAGCCTGCTTTCGGTGCTAAGTTTATGTACTTACTAAGTACATAAATTTAGCACCGAAAGCAGGCTATGATAAGGGGAGATGACGGTTTTTACTCGTAGTGGTCGCAGTGCATTTTTTTTTCTACCAGTCAAGTCCATTTTTTATATGTTGTATGATACTATGATTAACTATAATCGTGTAAGTTTCAGTGAAATTGACCAAAAGGTTTTCGAGAGAAAAAAATAAATAAAACACTCAATATAATGATCTTTGCAAATAATTCCATTACTATATCTTTCAGTATAGTTTATTTAACACTTCTAAGTTCAACGACACGGCACTTCGGTAAGGTAAAGGTAAACGACATTTCCTTGAATGTGGAAACACTGACTGAGCTGCAGTAGAATTATAGAAGTCGTTGCGTGGGCAAACACAAATTTCCAAGGGAGGGCAACTGCCCCCTCTTGCCCCCCCCTCCGGACCCCCATGTCTCCATAGTTTCTTCTTCGTAATCTCTCTTTTGAATGATAGATCTCACTCTTTTTCTAGCTCTCCTTACTTTGCATCTGTCTATTACTGAACTTAAATCTTTTTCGTTTATAATTCCCACGTCTTCAAGAACAGCCGAAGCAATTATAGCAGCAGACCTGTCTGACACACCAGTTCTGTCACAAGCTATAGACAATGATGAGATTGTTCCATGATGAGATTCTTCCATCGATTTAATTCTCTGTGTCGGTTCATAATCAGAATCCGCTCCTTTTGTTTCACTTGATGTTGATGACAGTGTTTCAGTTGCTTGTCCTTTACTGGTAGATGGTTTTGGTTCATACTGTTTCATTCTCTGTTGTCTTCTAATAATAGTTGCTAGATCTTTACGAGTTTGTGAAACAGCAAGAGAGCCTATTGCCAATTTTCTTGTCGTTCTCTGATCTTTAAGGAAGTCTTGTTCAATTGCTGGAACCTTGAGATGGTTTTCACATGAACACTTATCAAAATTTTCACATTTGCAAGCACTGATGTCAAATAATTTGTTTTCTGCCTCATTTTGAAATGTTTGTAATTTAATTTTGAATGAGTCACTACCTTGTTTCCTTTTTATTGACTTTAGAAGGTTTTGACATTTTTCATGGTAATTTTTAATCATTTGAACGACACGGTTATGAGAAACAGTAGGAATAGAGGCTGTTTTCCACAAATCTTCAAGAGTTTTTGAGAAATTTCTGCAACTGTGGGCTCTTTCTTCGATGTCTTCAGATTCAACCTTATTTGATGAAAATATTTCATGACGTCCCTATAGGTTGGAAGGCACTTCTTGTCTAGATCAGCTGGAGCCCCAAATATAGGGCAACTTGAAGAAGTTCTTGTTGCTTGAGCTGGTACTGACATTGTGAAAAACACAGTAATTAATATAAAAATTAAGAAATTACTCCTAAAACGTAAAATATTCTTGCATTCTGCAGAAGTTTGTATATTACACCAACGTATTATTATGCACTAAAATATGCAGTATATGTCCACATATGCGTATTGTCGTGTTCCAAAGATGTATTAACAGCAAGAGCAACGCAATCCACATCTTACCCGAAACGTAGCTAGCACAACACTGCGGGGAAGTGAGAGCAAGAAGGGCTGGTAGAGTGTTGTCAGTCATAACTCATCAGTCATCACTCACTGACTCATTGCCGTATATGGCAATGACGAGCAACAGACCATACCAGGCTGTGGGGAAGCTTCTAGTACAGAGCTTTCCAAACTTTTCACGTTGGCGACACACTATTTAAGCATAAAAATTTTCACGACACATTAATTAATTTTTGTTATCAAATATCAAATATCAGATAATTTTTCAGTAGGTGGTTTATCTTGTAGCCGATTTTGTTGATAGAAAAATCAAAATTTTCAAAATACAAAAAACACTAATGTGTCGCGACACACAGTTTGGAAAGCTCTGTTCTAGTACGATGTGGGAGTACTACATAACGTACAAAGTGAATTTATTAGCGTATAGGCTGAATATGCAAAATACGTGATTTATGCGGATTTTTCCGTATTTTGGAACGTTTGCGGTGGCAGATGATATTATAACAGGACAAAAATATTTAAAACTAATCTAAAATTACAAGAAGGTATGCTGAAAATCAAAACTATAAGAAAATATTGAAAAAATGCGTAGTTTGGCGCATTTTTTGGATTTTCAACGCGCGTGCGGAGGCAGAAGATATTATTGCAGATCTCTGAGATTTTACACACTCACTTTTGACGTGGAAGAGCCACTTTTCCGCGCTATTACAAAACGAAAATCGAAAAAAGTGTAAAGACGCTCCACCCTAATGTATATATTTTCGTCACTCGCCTTCTCCATTCCCCGACGAGGTGTACTGCTGATTACACGGAAGGACTTGGAAACATTTCTTCTTTATCCTTGTGGGTTTGCATCATTCATTCATTTCATGTGCTTAAGTGTGAAATTCACCCTAAAGAAGTGTAAGTTAAGTTAGGCTCAGTTACGTTAAGAATTATGCATTTCCTTAAGATAATATTGGTATGTCTACGATATTTGATCCCTGTACCTTTGTTCCTTCCACAATCATCTCAACTGTATCGGTCCACTCTATGTTGGGGATCCTCAACAATGACCTCTTTTGTCTATCGAACCTGCTTCTCTTCCCCATTTGTTGTATTTTTGGGACGTCTTTCCACAATTTCCAACGTCTTCTCCTCTAAAGTCATTATCATCTCTTCCGTTGACCTGGCCACGAAGATGGATTCCCCCCCCTTTTGTTGCAAGGCACCCCCAATTTATACCTTTGGTGTGAAAATTAAAAATTTCGAAATTGCTTCTTTCTGTTGTTCGTATTCTTTCCTTTCTTGTTGCTTTTATATTGGTTATTTCAATAATGTTTTCATCCGATATTATAGTTGGGGATATTTTTACATTATCTGTATTAATTTGAGTATCTAATAGGTTTCTGTTGTTTGTGATCACCAAATCTATGCAGTTATTTTTTCTTGTGTTAACATAAATTCATCAGCCAGAGCTATTAGCATTTTATATATATATATATATCGATCTGGAGAAGTTACGCTGTTACACATCGAATTTAGTGTTACCAAAACGCTTCGTTCAAATGCCTAACTGACATACAACTTATATGTAAAATTTAGCAGTGATAGGATTTCACTCAAGAACTGAATACTATAAAAGTGGAATTTGTAAGAGAAGACCTACTCTCTCCTTCACCAACTCAATACCCCCCCCTAAAGAAACGTAACTCCTTTCATTTGAGACTAAAGTTACCGCAGTAAGAATTCATTTCTACGTCCTATCCTTTAAAAGACAACGTTAATAAATAGGACTGTAAACCTTAAGGACTACAGAGTGAAGAGCTTTCAGATAACGGAACCCGAAAGAGGAGGAACTATCAAACCTCAAATAAGTAATTAGTATTAATACATAACAAAAAGAAAGTTTAAAGTTAACTAAACATTATGTAAGCGTAATTTTAAACTGATTTAATATCAGATTTGAAGAAAACTTACGCCTATGCTTAACTATGAACAGAGAAGTGTGTAAACCTTGAAATCGTAGGATCAAAATTATTATGAGTTGTTTGTAAGTTTAACCCATAAACTCTACCCAGGGTACTTTTGTGACCCAGTACCCCAGGATTTCCTAGCGCAACTTTTATAATGGGTTATATCGCGCTTATTCTTTCTCTCAGAAATTAACAAGTAGTAAGATATTAATAAATTTAATCATTTGAATTGTCTGTCCTAAGCTCCGCCCCCTGTATGATCGGTCACGTGACTCCTGTTACAACCTGGGGATATCTCTACCCCTGCATGCTCAGTTGACCGCTGCAAGCCTTGGATCTCAGACGTGTATTTTCTCACGTAGACGACTCGTAACCTGCGGTTGAGAGTGTAAACCTTGTCATCATGGACGCGCTAAAGTATCTTTACCACTACATTAATATATATCATGACGAGGTTTGTAGCGAGGTTGTGGATAATGGACTGCGCGAGTTTTTAATAGAATTTAGAGACGAGTAACGTTGAAATTTGGTGCAGTATAAAGCTTTCGCTTAGATAACTATATAAAAACCAATCCAAAATAGAAAGTCCTTTGATGGAAGTTTAATTATACTTGTGGTTATGAGAGTGTAATAACGCTGTCCTTTGAAACAGTATTCTAGTTTTCATCCTGTTTTTATATTTGATTAAATTAGACAGTATTTATATACTAATATCTTATCTTGGTGGTATGGTGAATTATTATTATTACACAAATTTGTGGTCATTTGTTCCTATTTTCAAGTTTAAGTAACAGGAATTTAGCACAGTCGTGAATTATCAACATAATAAAAATATTGATACGTATAATGATATTCCCAAAAGCAAATTTAATACTTTCTTATGACACACATCGAGATTAGTTGATCAAATAACCATTCTTATTGCCATGTTTCTCTTTTCCTACTGGGTCATCTTCGCAGTAAAATTTGTGGTGGAAAATTTTTTTCTTTGTGGAACGAGTATCATTAATATACAGGGTGGGCCGTAAGTTTCCATACATAGGAAAATTTAAACGTTTGTTTTTATGTTTCAGATACCCTAAGAATATGCGTTGTAAGATCTTGTTTACTGATGAAGCAAATTTTTACGTCAATGGAGAGGTTAATCGGCAAAACATACGTTATTGGAGTAATGCTAACCCTAACTGGCTGAGTCCGACGAAGATGCAAGGTGCCGGTAAAGTGATGGTGTGGGCCGGGATATGGGGTGACAGAATTATTGGACCAATTTTTGTCAGTGGAAATCTTAATGCCGAAAGGTATCTTAACATGTTGCAAGAAGAGATTTTCCCATCCCTGCTAAACGAGGAAGGTAACTTCCCAGTTTACTTCCAGCAAGATGGAGCTCCACCTCATTATGGTCTTCACGTGCGTCGGTATTTGGATCAGCAGTTTCCGGATGCTTGGATTGGTCGGCGTGGTCCTGTGGAGTGGCCTCCCAGATCCCCAGATCTCACCCCCTTGATTTCTATCTTTGGGTGCACTTGAAGGCCATGGTGTATCAGGAAAAGATACGAGACATAAATCATCTAAAGGAACGTATCACCAACGCCATTACAAGCATAACGTCAACTGTGCTAATGCGTGTTCATCAACAGTGGGGAACACGTATTGAAATGTGTTTTCAAAACAATGGCAACCATGTAGAGCATATTATATAAATAAAAATGGTTGTCCATAACAAAATGTTTATTTTTCCTATGTATGGAAACTTACGGCCCACCCTGTATATATATATTATATATATATATATATGTATAGAAACGACGTAAGTATAGAGGAGCGTTCTGCACACGAGGAAGAGAAATAACGAACAAATGAAAAATGAGGTGAACCGCCCGGGAATCGAACCCAGGGCCTTCCGATTACCGGTCGGATGCGCTACCAACAACGACCTCGATCAGTCATAAGTCGAAATTCTCCTACATAGGGCAGAAACCAATGCCCTGAGAGGGCACCCTCGCAAATCGTGAATATGTACATTTAACTGCAATGACCACGCAGTATATTAATGTATAGAAACGACGTAAGTATAGAGGAGCGTTCTGCACACGAGGAAGAGAAATAACGAACAAATGAAAAATGAGGTGAACCGCCCGGGAATCGAACCCAGGGCCTTCCGATTACCGGTCGGATGCGCTACCATTACACCACGGATCTCGATCAGTCATAAGTCGAAATTCTCCTACATAGGGCAGAAACCAATGTAGGAGAATTTCGACTTATGACTGATCGAGGTCCGTGGTGTAATGGTAGCGCATCCGACCGGTAATCGGAAGGCCCTGGGTTCGATTCCCGGGCGGTTCACCTTTTTCATTTGTTCGTTATTTCTCTTCCTCGTGTGCAGAACGCTCCTCTATACTTACGTCGTTTCTATACATTAATATACTGCGTGGTCATTGCAGTTAAATGTACATATTCACGATTTGCGAGGGTGCCCTCTCAGGGCATTGGTTTCTGCCCTATGTAGGAGAATTTCGACTTATGACTGATCGAGGTCCGTGGTGTAATGGTAGCGCATCCGACCGGTAATCGGAAGGCCCTGGGTTCGATTCCCGGGCGGTTCACCTCATTTTTCATTTGTTCGTTATTTCTCTTCCTCGTGTGCAGAACGCTCCTCTATACTTACGTCGTTTCTATACATTAATATACTGCGTGGTCATTGCAGTTAAATGTGTGTATATATATATATATATATATATATATATATACTCTATATGCATATACATATGAATAATCCAATTAAGCCTTTTAATCATATTGTAAACTAAACTTCATAATGATAGTTGATACAACTGTCACTTTTTCTTGCAAAGATGTTAATTCAGCTAAGAATATATTTAATTCAGAATTAAACAGTGTAATAAAATGGATGATCACCAATAAACTCTTACTGAACACCAGTAAAACAAATTTCATGATTTTATTAACAAAAGAAATGTATATCTTGATGAACTTAATGCTAATAAAATCGCTATGAAGGAGTGTACTTGAGAAAATTTCGTGATGTAATGCTGTATAAGAATTTGCAATGGAGTGATCATGTACATTATGTAGCGGAAAAGAATTCAAGGAGTGATGCTATAATGTTTAAACTGAGAAATGTTTCCCCTAAACAGGTTTTATTGACTTTTTATCATAATCTTGCTCTTCCTTATATAATGTAGTGCACCCTTGTATGGGAAAAACTTCACTAACAACGTTTAAAACGGTATCTTTGTCATTCAAAAAGAGCAATAAGGTTATTTAACTGATGGCGATTTCCTTGATCACTCTAGTGCATTATTTAAAGAGTTAAACGTAATAAAGCTTAATGATATAATTAAACTGGCACTTTTTATTTTTATTTACGGGTTACAGTGTGAAGTGTATACATGAGAGAGATAGAGAGAGAGAGAGAGAGTTACAAGGAGTTACAAGGAAAAGAAGTACCTCAAAAGGCCTTGCGGCCCATACCGAGGAGGTACCAGTGGCAACGGGTGCCAGGGAAAATTTTGTACACACTCAAATAGTGTGCAAGATTTGATCTAACCTTTTCTTGAACTGATCCACAGAGGAACTGTTCACAACTTCCGAAGGTAACCTGTTCCATGTGTCACAGATCTTATACGTAAAGTAATTCCCACACACACTAGTCCTAAACCGTTTCAAATCCAACTTCCAACCATTGTTGCGAGTTGGGTTATCATTTAAACTAAACATACTTCTAAAATCGACATCGTTGAACCCGCGTAAGAGCTTGAAACCTCGATCAGTTGACCGCGCAGCCTCCGAGTTTCAAGCGAAAACAAGTTCAGGGCGCGTAACCGTCGATTGTAGCCCATATGCCTAACGGAAGGGATTAACTTTGTGGCCCTCGCCTGCACTCGTTCCAGCCTCTCAATATCTTTCCTGAGGGTGGGCGACCAGAACTGCACAGCATACTCCAGGTGCGGCCGAACAAGGGAATTGTACAGTGAGAGCACAATCTCCTTGTTCCGAAACTGAAATTGCCTCCTGATATAACCCAATAGTTTCTGGGCTTTCTTTTCCACCTCTACACACTGTTTCGTAAACTTAAGGTCGCTGCTAATTAGCACACCCAAGTCCTTTTCTAAATCAGTCACCTCAATATTCCTACCCAACATCGAGTAGTCCGATTTGGGATTGGCGTAGCCAATGTGCATCACTTTGCATTTACCCAAGTTAAACGGCATTTGCCATTTTTCGGACCACTCTCCTATCCTACCTAGGTCCGCACGCAGTTGCTCGATCGCTTCGGGTGTCCCAACATTGGCCCCAAGCTTGGTGTCATCAGCGAATTTGGCGATCCGACTGACGATGCCACCGTCGATATCATTTATGTAAATGATAAACAACAGTGGCCCTAAAACGGAACCCTGAGGAACCCCACTAGTGACCGAGGCCCAACCCGAACTAGCCCCTTTAATTACCACCCTCTGCCGCCTATTCCTCAGCCAGTTTTCAATCCACCTACCTATTTCCCCACCGATACCCAGCGCGCGCACTTTCGCCATTAGCCGGCGGTGAGGTACCTTATCAAAGGCTTTCTGAAAGTCGAGATAAAGTATATCAATCGCCCTACTCTTATCGTACTCACTCAACATGACGTGGAAAAACTCGAGGAAGTTGGTGAGACACGACCTATGCCGTCTAAACCCATGTTGGGAGTCCCCAAGCAGCTTGTAGGAATCCAAATGGTCAACGATCCTATCAGCTATTATCCCTTCTAATAATTTACCTACAACTGAAGTGAGACTAATGGGACGATAGTTCCCTGTACTTTCGTGATCCCCTTTCTTAAAGATAGGGGTCACGTTGGCTTCCCTCCAGTCACCAGGCACCTGGCCCATCTCCAACGATTTGTTGAAGACTGTAGCCAGGTGGGGAGCCACCTGGTCGCGCACTTCTCGCAACACTCTGGGGAGAAACTGGTCTGGCCCAGGAGCCTTAAACGCGCTCAGTTTGTCTATTCTATCGGCAACGACTGTCGCGGTACATCTAACACTATCCAGGCCAGCACCTTCGTGCCTCACGCCTGGCTCGGGGATGACGCGGGTATCCTCCCTGGTGAACACTCCCGCAAAGTACTCATTAAGCACATTAGCGATGTCCGCGTCGGGTTCCCCTTGCAGAGGCTTGCCACCCGTAGTTCTTCGTTACGTTTCGCTAGCCTAACCTTCGCCTTCACTTCCCTACACAGGCGGACATACGCTTCAGTGTTCTCGTGGGAACGATTGGCCTTCGCCCTCCTATACGCTACTTTCCTATTTCGGATAGCCGAAGCGATGTCACGATTGAACCACTTAGGCTGCGTTGAAGCAGGGGTGACCGGTTTTGAGGGTATGGCAGCAGACTGCAGCACCATAAACTCGTCCCGGAATGCACTCCACACTCCCTCAACATCGCCGCCAACCTCTACCCCATCTCTCCTACGCTATCCCTGAGGCTAACAAAGTTCGCCCGCCGGAGATCGAACTTACTGCCTCTCGAGTTACTACGCTTCACCCGAGGGACGCACACACGGAACCTAATAAGACCGTGATCACTCCCGCCAAATGATTCGTCAACGGTGAGGTCAGTAACGAGGTTGTCTTCGGTCGTGAATACTAAGTCTAGAACGCTTTCTCCTCGTGTAGGCTCGTTGACCCACTGAGTGAGGAAGTTCTCATCAGCAAAGTCAACTAGCCTCCTCCCTTCAGCATCGGCAGTCCTGTTTTCCCACTTTATGCCGCGACAGTTGAAGTCTCCTAAAACTACACACACACCCTATCCCCTAGCAGGCTACTGAGTTCGGTGTACAGGGCTGTATCCTCCTCGAGGAGGAGATGCGGAGGTCTGTACACCAAGATTAACCTATAGTTCGTCCCTCCCACGTTCAGATCGACGCCAAGCAGCTCCCGTTCCGACCGGAACTGGCAGTCAACCGGACTCAACGTGTCTCTGACGTATATTAGTACCCCACCCCCCTCCCCACGGGTGCGGTCTTTGCGAAACATTCTATACCCGGGAATTTCGAACTACCCAACGTAGTCCCTACGATCAGTATGAATCCAGGAGTCGGTGATAGCAACGATATCCTGGTATTCTGATGCTAAGAGCGCCCGTAGCTCCAAGGACAAGAACTACCTCAAAGGCCTTGCGTACCATACCGAGGATGTACGAATGGCCACGGGGCCAGAGAAAAATTCCTACACGCCAAAAAATGTATGCATGATTCGGTCTAGCCTTTCCTTGAACTGACATACAGAGGATCTGCTCACAACTTCTGAAGGTAGCCTGTTCCGCAGATCTTATAGGTAAAGTAAATCCCACACAGACTAGTGCTAAACCGTTTCAAATCCAACTTCCAGCCATTGTTGCGAGTTATCCTAAACATGCTTCTAAATTCGATATCGTTGAACCCGTGTAAGAGCGTGAAAACCTCATTGGGTTGGCCGTGCAAAAGAGAGAGAGAGGAGAGAGAGAGAAAGAGAGGATCCGCTTGAGTATTTCTTATACTAATATTATCCCTGATTACATATATATATATATATATATAATCCTCAAGGAGTGCTACTCTGAAAAAAAATTATTAATAATTTATCTTTGAGGGAAGCAGATCTTTAATCTAAATATGCGAATGCAAAGAAAATGTCCAATGGATTGATACCTTCTTCCTGTAAGTGAAGTGAAGGCTTTGAGGTCTGGGGTTCGATTCCAGATGATGGTAATAATAAAAGAGTTAGAACAATTGGTCGCATCATTTGGTTGAGCGCAGTGCCGGTAAGACTTATTTAACGGATACTGGCCCCGTTTTGTACAAGTTTTCTCCAAAGTTAGGAAGTACTGTAGTTCCTCTTCAAATTTGATTTTTACTTTATATACAGGGCGTCCCAAAAAAATGTATACACACTTTAACAGCTGATAGCTCAATTGATGTTTCTTTCTTTCCAAGTTAAACCCATTAGAATTAATAATGGCAGTCAGACTAAGCTTTGAACAAAGGAAATTCATTCTAAAATGCTACTGGAAGTGTGAAAACGCAGTTGAAGTGCAAAGACAGTTTAGGAGGGAGTTTCAAACAGATCCACCAACGCGACTTACCATCACTCGAATTAGAGATAAGTTTGAAGCCGATGGAACTGTTCAGAATGTCCACAAGAAGCGTTCCGGAAGACCACGGACATCGACAAGCCCCACAAAGCAAGAAAGAGTACTGGAAACGTATCACCAAAGTCCAAGAAAATCTGTGCGGCAAGCGAGTCGTGAGGTAGGAATTTCAGAATCGTCTGTCCAACGCATTTTGAAGCGCTGTCAATGGAAAAGTTACATTCCAAGATTAGTCCATGCTATTAATGAAGATGATCCGGACCGAAGAGTGGAGTATTGCGAGTGGTACTTGGCACGATGTGGATGTGGATTGGACGAAGGGGTTTCGTAGAATACCCTCCGCGTTCACCAGACCTCACACCACTAGACTTTTTTTATGGGGATACTTAAAAGACAAAGTCTACGCTATAAAACCTGCAACAGTCGCTGAATTGAGAGCAGCCATTGAACGAGAATGCACACAAATACCAAACGAAATGTTTCGTGATGTTTGCGATTCCATTGCTTCGCGTTATCAGCAGTGCCTGGACCAGAACGGACGTCAGTTTGAAAACAGGCGTTGACAAAACAATTAAATAATGTCTGTAGATTCTATTACATTTTGAAAATGAAATGTATTTTAATAAACACTGCCTTTATAATTATTTAAAGTGTGTATTCATTTTTTTTGGGACGCCCTGTATATATTTTATAGGTGTGATAATTGTTGTTGTTTATTTTTTCAGGGCAAGTCCGTGTCATGCTTTGTACGGCCGGTTCGATTATTTAAATAGCAAGATGCATTGTGTTACCCCTTTGCAAGCAATTTCGCTTCTCATTCTTATCAAATTATTGTAGCCGTTTTTTTCAAGATGGCGCCCATCAAATTTCGTCTCAAAGTGGGTATTTTCGCAGTCACGTATTTATAAAGTACAGCGGAGCGTGTGTAAATAGAATAAGAAAGATTATTTTTTGGGCGGATGTAAGTAATGGAATTACATGCTTCGTTTTGTAGTTTTAGCCCGTTTTATAATTTTAAGTTAATTTAAAGTCGAACGTTCTTATTTTAAGGCGTTAGTCATGCTTTGTATTGAATGATCAAAAATATTTGTGGAAGACACTAATTATACTGGTTCAAGTTCGGACTGATTATTGGATTGCTGATGTTTATTTTTCAGTACAACCCCGTGTGATGTTTTGTGTGGTTAGGTAGCGTATATAAGAATGTAATATTTATTTGGAATATATTTTGTGAAATTTAATTAAATAATTTGTTTAAATAAAGAGTGATGTGTTTGGTGTTTTTTTAATTCCTTTGGCTGTATATATAAAACTTTATTGTGTGAGATTCGCTGATAAAGAAATAAACAATATGTGTGTGTGTGTGTATATATATATATTATATATATGTGTGTGTGTGTGTGTGTGTGTGTGTGTGTGTATATATATATATAGGAAATGGTAGGAGGGAGGGAGAGAGAGAGATGGGGGGTTTTCGTGATATCCTGTACATCAGATTTTTGGTAGAAAGATAAGAATAGCTTTGGCCATCGGGGGTTTGAGAGAGAGAACATGGAACAAGGATCCAATATCATTGATATTGGGGTAATTTGAGCAGATAAAATAGATAATGGCAAATATGTGTGTGGTGAACTGGTAAGTATAATTTAAATGCATATCTTGAAACAAATCATGGAAAACCGAGAACATCTGATAAGCGAAAAGATGTTTGCGATTTTAAAATGCGAACGAGGTTATATTATATATATTTATATATATATATATATATATATTATATATATATATAATATATATATATTAGGGTGTTTCACCCTTATAAGGGTTGAATTTTTTTTTTTTTTAAAGTCTCACCCTCTCAAAATATTCAATTAGTTGTGTAAACTGATGTTATGGAATTTTGTGAAGTTTAATGAACATCTTAAGGTGCCTCATGCCTTGTAAAGTTTGGCTTGCTTGGGTAAAATCTATAAATAACAACTACATTCATAACAAGACGATTATTTTAAAATCTGACAAACTTGAGAAATTAATAACTATTTATGTTCAGCATTATATGCCGTTATTTAGTTATTTTATATTCAAATTCATTATTTATAAATGTAATATTAGGTACGTAAAGCTTAAGGAATGTTCTCGAAATTTTTTTAATTTTTTTATTTAATTGAGCACATAAAATTATTTTGTAGTATTGTTGGAAATTAGTTTGTTGGAATTGTGTTTTGCTCTTTAACTTGTCACTAGTTGACCCACCAACACTGTACATTTCTTAAGTTAATAAAAATAAACTAAATAGAAACAGTTATGAAACAGTAACAGTATGTTGATAACTTTCATATAATTCTTTTGTTTCAGATTCATGGCAGCTAGGCAAAAAAGACAAGAAATTTTTCTTATAGGGAGCAGTCTCGCTCACAGTATCAGGGGATCTAAGTTACTATGTATTGGAGATGTCCTGAAGCGATTTTATTACTTCCATCGGGAAGAGAATGACACAATTAAAGAAGCAGCCAACAAAACTTTTGATGAAATATTGCTATTGTGGAACAAAGCCAGAATCCCAACTAGACCCAAACAACATGTTATTACAAAAATTGAAGGTTTGTATGCCACATGGAAGCAGCTACAAAAGAATAAAACTAGAAGTTCTACTACAGAAAACAAGAAAAGAGAAGATTTTATCAGCACTTTCCCAAATCTATTTGATATAGCTCACGCTGATGCAGCAAAACTGATCCAGAACCCCGAGGACCTTCAGTTCTTGCAAGCTCAAAGAGAGCCTGGACGACGGGGGACTATGGCTGGAATAGACAAGGTAACAATGGAGAAGGAAAGGCGACGTTTTGAAAGAGTAGCAAATGAAGAAAAGAGAAAACAAAGATGCAAGAAAGAAATAGCAAGCACATCAAAAACTGTGGATTCGACTAAAACAAGTGATTCTACTAAATCAGATACAGAGAGTTCCTCCTCTTCTCATGATTCTGATTACTTGCCAACTGTTGGAGGTACAACTGGGGGAACTTCAATTGCAAAAAAACAAAAGTCCATCATGACTCCAGACCTCTGCGCCACTCTAGACAGAACTTTCATGAGTGATAGGGAGGCTGTTCATCTCCTAACGTCACTAATAAGGAGTCAAGTGATTCAGCGTCCTGAGATTTCCGTCAGCCATTCAACGGTATACAGAGCCAGAAAGAAGCACCGCCTAGAAGCTGCAATACAGCATGAAAAGAAAATTAAAGAATCCTTGGTCAATAAGGTGCTTGTTGTTCACTGGGATGGAAAAATTATGCTTGATTTGACTGGTAAAGAAAAGGTAGATAGACTGCCAATTATTGTATCTGATGATGGTGTCGAAGAAATACTTGCCATTCCAAAAATTTCATCTGGAACTGGTGTTGCTCAAGCTGATGCGGTGGTTTCTACATTACGAAATTTCAATCTTCAAGACTCGGTGAATGCCATGAGCTTTGATACAACACCGTCAAATACGGGTGGACGTGGTGGTGCATGCATCCTTATCGAAAATAAACTTGGAAGGGAGTTGTTGAATCTTGCATGTCGTCACCATATATTCGAACTTCAAGTCGAAAAGGCCTACACTTTCTTGATGGGATTATTTACAGGACCAGAAATCCTGTTGTTTAAGAGATGTAAGGAAAGCTGGAAATCCCTTGATCTCTCATCTTTCACACCCCTTCAAGGGGAGCTGGAAGATGCAAATGTCACTCAGTTGATTTCTTTTGCTACAACAATACTTAAAGATGAGCAACCAAGAGAAGATTACCGGGAACTGCTGGAGCTGTGGATTATAGTTCTAGGTGAAACTCCGCCAAGAGGTATTAAATTCAAAAGGCCTGGAGCCATACACAGAGCAAGATGGATGTCAAAGCTCATTTATGCCATCAAATTATTTCTTTTCCGACATCAAATGAATATAACTGCCAGAGGAATAAGAGGAATCACGAGGTTTGTGATTTTTGTTGTCCGTGTGTATCTGGTAGCCTGGTTCACTGCTCCATTGGGAATCTCCTCTCCTCGTCTAGATCTAGCATATATGGCAAGGCTCAATGAATTCCATGATCGTGAGCTTGCGGAAGCAGTTCTCAATGTTTTCAAAAGACACTTGTGGTACTTAGGAGAAGAGTTGGTTGCTTTCAGCTTCTTTGACGATGAGGTGGACATTCGCGAAAAAAAGGAAATGGTAATTGCATTGGAAAATCGTGAAAAAGGTAGGCGTCTTAAGGCATCTAGTGATGGAACATGGAAACCCTTACATCATTACGTTACAACAGCAACAAAGAAGTTCTTCAGCAAACTGAACCTTGATCTAACCTTTCTGAAGAACGATCCAGCTTTATGGGAAGAGGATGAAAATTACAAAGTAGCAAAAAAAATTGTTGGTTCTTTACAAGTAGTGAACGATACAGCGGAGAGAGCTGTAGCTCTCGGTGAGCTCTCCTCGGGGAAATTGACAAAAGATGAGAAGCAGTACCAATGTCTCATCCAATGTGTGAAGCAACACCGGAAATTGTTTCCAAACGTCAAGAAGTCAACTGTACTGTGATAGTCATTACATTTGAGAAATACCGCTATCTGAAATATCTTAATAAAACAAAAACAGTAATTTTAACATTCATGAATAATACTATCTTGGAAAAAACTTTGGCTCTCTTGAGGCACCTTTTATTTTTGTTGTATTGTAATGAAAGTTTATAATTTTTAGTTTTGTATGAAATGGAATAATTTTAAATGATGAGAGAATAAATTTTTAAAATTTCATTTTTTTGAAACACCTATATATATATATATATATATATATATATATATATATATATATATATATATATATATATATATATATATATATGTGTGTGTGTGTGTGTAAAAATGAACCATAAATAATTCCTATATTCCTATATTATCATATTCTTCATGTAATTCTTGTATTCATTTATATAGTTCTTGTATCCATCTTAAAATTCATGTGTTTATATGGTTTATGTATTTATATAATGCTGTATATTCTTATATATTTAACTTTATATAATGCCTATATTCATATGTATTTACGTGTGTGTATTCTTTTTTACATGAGGACCAAAATCGCCCAACGCGAGTTTGGATAAAACTTTTGATTTGCTTTCTACTTTGCCAAATAATTGGTGACCTGTTCCTTTTTAAAATCTCATAATCATTTTTTTAGATTTCGCTTAATAAGGAATCCTGCTTAAGCTTTGCAATGTTCATATTTTGTATACATTCTCTTTCGTTATAAAAGATGAGATCATGTCTTGCCTAAGCATTTAAATTGTACATCTTAAACCTTAAAATTTTACTCATATGCATATTTTAATGTAAAGATGCATAGTCCGATTTCCACTTTTAGTTAACTTGGCAGATCATGATAACATCAGATCTGAAAAGTCAGGGTTAAGATAAAAATATGGTTTCATCTTCAAATATTTTGTTTACTCGTTCAAGCCTTACCACAGCTAAAAAATTTACTTTATTTTCGAATATTTGGCAAAAATAATGCAGCCTTTTTAGCATTTAATAATAGTGATGTTAGCAGTTTTAGGGTATATAAACCCCAGTAAAAATCTTCTATTGTCATTCAGAAGCTAATTCAGAGGCTGAGCACTACCTCTGCATTTTAGCAGTAAATTACAGTAAAAGATAGTCTTTATCTTATCCTTCGAGCCTTGCTCTCTTCAGAAGAACTTAGTCATTAAACTTTCCGGATACGCTATAAGAAGAGTCCGGAATCTTCAGATAATTTTAGTAAGTCTACCAGAGTCTTCCGAGCCACTATAGAAGAACTCGGAGAGTAATATAGAAGAAAACTACTACAAGTCACACATCCGTTGCTGCCACCTAACTAGAACCCCCGTCGACTTCGAACCAACCCAGGCAATAGACAGAGGGGTTAACAACTGGCAACCCTTTAACCAGGATCTTCACGACTGACAACTTCTGCATCCAGGATTCTTCCAGTCTTCCAGATCCTGGAAATAGAATCAACATCCAGTTGACCGGCGTGTCACGACTTACAGTTCGTCACATCCACCCTTGAACCGGTGTGTCACGACTCCAATTTCTCCACGCCTAGTTTTCATCCAAGAACAAACGACCAGCAAGACACGTCTTCAGGAGACGTCTCCAAGGATTTTGCCATAGGAATCTTGTTAAGTACAAAACTCTTTTTTAAAAAATAATCTCTAAACATTTGAAAAGTCAGTATTATTAACAGTTGATAATTAATATTGAACCAGAATTAACAAGAAAACACTGAACATTTCATACACCAGTGATACATTTCTTTTTAGTAAAACCGAGTTATTTCCAGTATTATAGTTATAGTATAATTTTATTTAATGTACTTAGCATAGTACCAGGATAATCTTGTTCACATTTTTTTTATTATTATTTTGTTTGCAATCTTTTCAATTTCTCCCCTAGTTAGGCAAATTATTGTGCATTTATTTAATGTGTATTTTTTTAGATAGAGTAGTTAGGAAAACCTCTTAAGTGATCATTCCATAAATTAAGATCGGTCAAGCAGACCTAATTTGAACACATTTATAGTACCTTCACACATGAGCGATTCAGACGGTGCCCTTTCTGACATCGAAAATTTCCCTACACCCGTTCTTCCATTTACCCCGCGCCCTTCAAACATATTCCCAAACACACAAACTTCAGATCCAGAAGAAGCTAATATGTCTCAGTCTCAAACCCCCCCCCCCACCGTACATTAACTTAGGTAGACTAGTAAAGGTTTCCCATACTGTCTTAATTTTTAAGGGGACCATAGATAATCACTTTGTTGAACCACTCGTAAGACCTTGGATTGAATCTTTAGAACAACATTTCTTACGCAAAAATATCACCGCTGACGATATAAAGATTAGGGAAGCAAAAATATTTATCAACCACAAAGAGGGAAATGCTCATGACAGTCACCTATGTCCCATCGATTAGCGAAGCTACAACATGGGACAATTTTAAACAAAACTTATTAGAATTTTTTAAAGAAATAACACTTGGACAACCCTTAGCCACGTTAGAAGCAGTCTTCCAAGCTAAATGGAAGAAAGAGGAACATGAAGATTTAAACAATTTTATTACACGAACACATAAACTTGTAGGAGAAGCCCTATGTGCCGCTGAAAATGTGTGTGGCATTACTTTCACTTCGAAACAAAGAAATCTAATAGTAGCAACAACTATTTACCAAAACCTACCCGGAGCACCTAAAAAAAGTTTCAGGAGTTTTTAAATGTTGAGAAACCTGTAAGTGTAGCCATAAACAAAACACGGGAACATTACCCCGATTTAGCAAACCAGAACTACCGAAAGGGTACAGAAACCTCTGTACATTACATTCAGCAGCAGCAGCCACAACACTAACAGCAACAACAACAACCCTATAAATCGAGGCCAATACAAGGAACACCACCCCAGAAACAAGCCCTCCAAACCCAGAATGCACGCCCTCCTCCACAGTGTTTTAACTGCGATAGCTTTGGGCACATGATAAGTCAGTGCAATTATCCCTCTTATTGCTCCCACTGTCACGAACATGATCATCGCCGTGGCGATCGCCAAAAGTGTGCTGATAAGGGCCCTGCAGGGTATAGACCACACTTTCAGACACCAAACCACCCACTTTCCCAAAACGTATCCCAAAAGTCGTCCAATCCCTAGAAACTAGTCCATTCCCAGCCTCAGTCGAACCACCAACCCAATAGATTACGACGACAGGGTCAACCACACTCTTACCCCATGTACAAACCCCAGTACAACCAGCAAGGTCAGCTAGTTCGGTACGTAGAAGTACCCGTGGAGGAATCATTTTCCCCAGAGTACAGTTTTCAAGAACACCCTCCAGCGTATGGTAATCCCGTAGAATATGACCCATGTCCTCCCATAGAAGACCATTCGAGCCCTTTTTTAGACCCTACTTTGGTGGCAGCAGTTCAACCTCCTCCATCCTAAATTACAGTAATGAACCCAGATACACACACAAACTCCCTATCAGGATAATAGGTGCAGACTTCCTAGATTTAATAATAAATTGTAGCACTGATAACCAAGATTTAACTGCTCTCCTAGATACAGGAGCACACGCAACGTTAATTAAAAAACAATGTGTAGATGAATTACTAGAGAGTACGAATTACAAATATGAAATTAAGGCACCCTCCTGTCAACTCAGAGGAGTTATGGGCACACCCATACTTACATACGGAGAAATTGAATTATATTTAGAAGTTGGAAACGCGGTATACCCCGCGAAATGTTGTATAGTGGACACAGTCGCCACCTTTCAGACAGACATCCTACTTGGTATGGATTTTTTAACCGGAATCAATGGGAGATTTACCCAGCCGGAAAGTTAGTAAAATGTCGAAATAGGATACACCATCTCCGTGAGAATGACAGACAGCTCAATGCTAATAGCATTAGCTCAGTTCAGATTTCCGAAAGAAATAGGAAACCCCCTCCACTTGATAGCAGTTCAAGTCAGTCGGTTGTATCCAGAGGGACAACCGCTCCAGAAATCAGACCCCCGAGTATTCAGTTCCACTTGTTGAATCCAGTTGGATCAACATAGTCAGTTTCCAGTCAGTCAGTTTCCAGTCAGTCAATTTCCAGTCAGTCAATTTCCAGTCAGCCAGTTTCAGTTCAGCCAGTTTCCAGTCAGCCAGTTTCCAGTCAGCCAGTTTCCAGTTAGCCAGTTTCAGTTCAGCCAGCTTCAGTTCCGCCGATAAGGCAAATTTTAGTCGCCGAAACAGAGTCAGATTCACATTTTTTCATATGCCCTACAGAGCATATAACAGTAGCACGTTATGAGATTTTTTTTCCTATAGTCGACAGTCAAGGAAAATTATTACAGTCAGAGCGTACTATGATTACAGAGAAAAGTAATTTCAAAAGAGATGTTCTTATTGCCCAAGTCCTTCGTCAGAGTCAGAATTCAGTTATTCCTGTTGTTTGTTTAAACAAAGGAAATAACCCTGTAGAATTAACTTCAAATCAGAAAATAGGAACTGTTTCCACAGGAGAAGTAGATTCAGATTTCCCCATCAGTATGATAAATCGTGTTTCCAGTTCCTTAGAGTTAAATCCTTCAGTATTAAAAGAAGAATATAAGAAATGTCTGGAGCACTCCCTTCAGGAGTCACCAGCTTTACAGGATCCCAAACTAATGGAATCACTTCTCGATTTCCTGATAAGAAATAGAGATGTGATTGCCCTAAAAGGAGATCCTCTGGGCCGAACTAATTTGGTCCCTTTTGAAATCAAGCTGGAACCCAATTCCAAACCCATTTTCATTCCTCCCTATCGGGTTCCACATTCCCAATTAGTCACTATTGAGGAACACATCACGGACATGTTGGAGCAGGATGTCATTCAGCCTTCAGCTAGTCCCTGGTCCGCTCCTATGATTCTCGTCTCCAAAAAGGACGGAACATCTCGCCCTTGTATAGATTTTAGACGCCTGAACAACATTACCATCCCAGACCGTTTCCCGATTCCAAACATGCAGGAAACAATTCTGAACGTAGGGAAAGCGAACTTTTTTTCATCCCTCGATTTAGCATCGGGTTATTGGCAAATGGAGGTCATTCCTGAATCTCGGGCATTGACTGCTTTCTCCACTAACCGAGGCCATTACGAATTCCAGGTTTTACCTTTCAGAGTTCGAAATGGGCCTGCTAATTTCTTTAGGTTGATGAATATAGTCCTTTCCGACCTATTAGGTGTCGAAGCTCTCGTTTATCTTGATGATATTATCGTTTACAGTTCGGACATAGAAACACACTTTCAACGTCTTCAGAATGTGCTATCACGCTTGAGAAAAGCACACATAAAACTGAAACTTGCAAAGTGCAACTTTTTACAAGAGTCCCTGGTATACCTAGGATTTTTACCATCATCCACAGGGATTAAACCTGATCCAGCCAAACTTGAAGCCCTGGAAAGGTACCCTGTACCCAAAACCATCGACGACGCCCGTGCATTTATTGGTTTTGTCGGATTCTATCGGAATTTTATCCCCCAATTTTCAAATATTGCTAACCCATTACTAATTTGTTCCAGAAAAATTCGAAATTTAACTGGGAATCCGATCACCAACATGCTTTTGAAACTTTAATTAATAAACTAAGGAGCCGTTCTGTTACAGGACGTAGACGGTGTGGAATTACCCATTGCTTATGCCAGTCAACTTCTCTCTGCACCTCAACGGAATTATTCCACTACGGACCGAGAGGCCCTAGCGGTATATTGGGCTTTGAAAAAATTCCGAAATATCGCCTATAGCTACGAAGTAACCATCAAGACTGATCATAAGCCACTCACGTACCTCTTCAGGGACAAGCTACTTGAAGGACGATTGAGTAGATGAGCTCTGTTGATTCAGGACTTTGCGACAAAAATCGTATACAATCCGGGAAAACTTCAAATTATTCCAGACGGATTGTCGAGACTCAAGCCCGACGCCCAGGTGAATAAAATAGGAATTCTTCCTATGTTCGGCTACGAGTGCCTGCAATACTCCCAGCAACAGGACCGACACACCCAAAACCTTCGGACACGCCTAGAACAAAAGGAACCATCGAAGGTAAAAGAACAGTACAACCTCAAAGATGGGCTTGTACATTTTCGGAACGAAAATGGAAACGACCTCGTGGAGATACAAAAGGATCTCGTCGACATAGCCATTGGACTTTGTCACGACTCACCTTTGTATGTCCACATGGGGCCGGATCGCACCATCAAGAGTCTTCTGGAGCGATACCATTTTCCCGAGATGAACAGAAAGGTACATGAATACATCGCCGAATGTCCGTCGTGTTTAAAACATAAGGGAAACGTACCATCCACAGCTCCGATGCATAGATATCCAGTATGCCAAAGGCCCTGGCAAAGAACTGGAATGGATATACTGGGACCATTCCTGAAAACATCAAAGGGAAACCAGTACATCATTGTGTTTACAGACCACTTCTCGCGTTACAGCGAAGTAGCTGCCATTCCAGACCAGACCTCGGAAACTGTGACCAGAGCCCTAGTGGAACACGTCATCCAAAATCATACTACTCCTTCAATCCTAATTTCGGATAACGCTCTTAGTTTCACGTCCAAACTGTTCGAATCACTCTGTAACATGTGTAAAATTAAAAACACACATTGTGGCGTACCATCTGCAGGCAAACGGCTTAGTGGAAATGCACAATCGGAAGATCTTAGAAGCCCTACGCCACGTTGTCGATGCGTCCTCCCGTACATGGGATGATTCCCTTCCCATCGTACAAACAGCCATCAACAATGGCTATAATGTGTCCATCGGGGACACTCCTCATTTCGTTCTCTATCACTACGACAAGCGTCTACCTTTTGATTTGCCCGACCAAATCGACCCGGCATCTTTAACATCTTCCGAGATGGCAGAAGCAAATCAGCAACTAGCTGAATGATCTTTCAAGAATTTTGACATAATCCGCTATGCCCTAGACCAGTGGTGCACAAACTTTTTTGATGTGAGGGCCAAACCAACCATCTGTTTTATATGTAGGGGCCAGATATATAGATATTCTATTTTTTATAATAACCAGAGGTAATATTTCAGATTTTTCTTTGGGTAGCTAACTTTTTCATTGAATTGAAAAGACCCGTTGGGCCACTGAAAAGACCCGTGGGGGCCACATTTGTCCCGCGGGCCAGGGTTTGTGCTTCACTGCCCTAGACCAACGAAACCAACAGATAGAGGAAGAGCAACATAGGCGTCATCCCCGTCAATGGACTATAATCGTCGGTATGCGATTTTATTTGAAGAGCGTGAAACCGCCAGGTGCTCATCGCAAATTATACCCAAAATGGGATGGCCCATATAGGATTATGGAAAACCTCAGAAAAAATCGTTATGAAATCCTCGACCTCCGGGATCATTCCAAACTAAAGATCATTCACGCTGACAATTTGAAGATAGCTTCCGATCAACACCTTCCCAAAAAACAGCTGCCAGGCGTTCGAGCCGCCTATCCTTCAAAAGGTCAAGGTATTAACAAATCGAGCAGGGATCAAAAAACTGAAGTGGTCACCGCGGGAACCACTACCCATGACGAAGATTGGTAACTCGTAATACCACCAGTACTCGAGCCAATCTCTGAACAAGAGGAGGCCACAGAGTCAAGTGTCCCATCGGACGCAGACCCTGGAGAAACCTCTTCGAGAGGATCATTCAGCCGAACTCCACCATCTTTTCCAACTTCACCATCTCCTCTGTCACCACCGTCACCGATTGATGATCGACGCACGGACCCTACATACCGCCCGCAAATGCATCACCCACGTGAACTAGAACCTTCACATAAGAAACGAACCCGCTCAGAATCCGAGCTCAACGGTCGACCCCCATTGCCACCAAAACGAGGCCGACCCCTTCGCCCACAAACACAAGTATCCACACAAGTATCCACACAACTATCCCCAGCTCCGTATAACTTAAGGCGTAGAAATGAATAAAATTGTCCCCCTTATAATTTTCCAAATTATTTACTCTTGTAGACCTAGCATTAAAATTTCTACCGGAGTTGTTATAGAAAAACTTGCAGAAGGTAAATTTTTGAAAGGGCACGCAGACCTTTATATAAATTTGCAACCCCCTCCTAGAATTAAAATCAATCTCCTTCAGATACAAACCCAATTAAAAACGTTTGAAAGTAAAGTCCAGAATTCTTTCCAAGGAAAAGATCAGATTAGTCGCGTTCTGTTAGAAAATACCCTCGAAAATATTCAAACTACAGCACGCGCCCTTTCAGAAATATTAACCTTACCATGGATACAAACTGAAACTAAAAACTCGGAAAACTTTAACCAAAGAAGTAAAAGGGGACTGACAGATATAGGAGGGAAACTGTTCAAAGGTTTATTCGGATTAGCAACCGAATAAGATATTAAAAGAATCGAATTCAAATTGAATCTCTTCGCGCGAAATCGACAGTATAATGGACACATGTTAGAACAAACTATTAGGTCACTACACGAAAACAATCTCTTCCTCCACTCCATTTCGGACAGATTCACATACCTTGAATCCATGTTAGCTCAATACAAAGAACACAAAAGATATCTAGAATTAATAGAGATAATTAACCTCCAAGTAACCCTAATCGATAAATACTTACAACGAATAACTACGATTCATTCCAAGGTTTTGCGTGCAACCCGGCTAGCCCATGGAAAAATCAATCTTTCCACCCTAATACCATGGGAAACACTTCAGTCCTTGATTCACACCGCCCAAACACAATTAAAATTATCACCCATATTCCCAATCAACCATACTAATTACCCCCAATTTCTAGAATACACCTGGACTGTACATGGACCACGCCCCTACACATACCTCATAATTATACCATTTTTCGATGTCATCACTTACGACGTATATAAATTTCACCCTTTCCCAACACCCTACGAAAACAACTCTAATGTCTATCGATTGTATTTACCCACCGTACCACCTCACCTTTTCCTCACCAAAGATCTGTCAGCCTATTCTATGATGTCAGATAGCGACGTCCGGCAATGCCGATTCCCGCAACCAAATAAACAAGTCGTTTGCCCTCCACTCAAACCAGTTATTCTTCCAACTACTAGGTTTTGCTTTATCGACTTAATTCGTGACCGGCATGCCCCGGTATGTTCATTTAAAAAATTTCATTCCCCTAAAACCGTCCAACTACGAATTGGACCAGACATCTGGGTTTCTCTCGCGAACAGGACTGCCGCTACTCTCGAGTGTCCGTCAAATTATTCCCTCATCAAAATCCCTATGGTTATTCGGCTACCAATTGGTTGCTCTTTGCGTTCAAAAACCCTCCAAATATACAACCCGTACAAGGTTACCATTAATAACTCATACCCCTTCCCGTCGCAAATTAAATTTAAACCCGTCATAGAGATCTTAAATCTCTCCATAAAACCTGTAACCATCCTACCCGAGCTACATGCCCCTGAATGGCATGATTAAATGAGTTGGTTTAAAATTTGGGATGATAACCAAAACAACCTCTTACAAATATTACAACCTGTTACAATTTTCTCAACATCTGCCGTTAGCATCATTATTGTATGTGCTATTATCCTCGGTATATTTGTGGTGAAAAGATCGTTCTGGGAACAAAGAAAATCAAGAGACACCGAACGACATGAAACTATTTATGCACGACGAAGAGTGTGTACCCAGACCACGTGAACTAGACTTAACCACCTGACTTATGTTTTGTATATACTATTATATACTATTATATTAATATAATTTTAGAGGGGAGAGCCCTGTAAAAATTAACCATAAATAATTCCCATATTCCTATATTATCATATTCTTCATGTAATTCTTGTATTCATTTATATAGTTCTTGTATCCATTTTAAAATTCATGTGTTTATATGGTTTATGTATTTAAATAATGCTGTATATTCTTATATATTTAACTTTATATAATGCCTATATTCATATGTATTTACGTGTGTGTATTCATTTTTACATAAGGACCAAAATCGCCCAACGCGAGTTTGGATAAAATTTTTGATTTGCTTTCTACTTTGCCAAATAATTGGTGACCTGTTCTTTTTTAAAATCTCATAATCATTTTTTTAGATTTCGCTTAATAAGAAATCCTGCTTAAGCTTTGATATGTTCATATTTTGTATACATTCTCTTTCGTTATAAAAGATGAGATCATGTCTTGCCTAAGCATTTAAATTGTACATCTTAAACCTTAAAATTTTACTCATGTGCATATTTTAGTGTAAAGATGCATAGTCCGATTTCCACTTTTAGTTAACTTGGCAGATCATGATAACATCAGATCTGAAAAGTCCGGGTTAAGATAAAAATATGGTTTCATCTTCAAATATTTTGTTTACTCGTTCAAGCCTTACCACAGCTAAAAAATTTACTTTATTTTCGAATATTTGGCAAAAATAATGCAGCCTTTTTAGCATTTAATAATAGTGATGTTAGCAGTTTTAGGGTATATAAACCCCAGTAAAAATCTTCTATTGTCATTCAGAAGCTAATTCAGAGGCTGAGCACTACCTATGCGTTTTAGCAGTAAATTACAGTAAAAGATAGTCTTTATCTTATCCTTCGAGCCTTGCTCTCTTCAGAAGAACTTAGTCACTAAACTTTCCGGATACGCTATAAGAAGAGTCCGGAATCTTCAGATAATTTTAGTAAGTCTACCAGAGTCTTCCGAGCCACTATAGAAGAACTCAGAGAGTAATATAGAAGAAAACTACTACAAGTCACACATCCGTTGCTGCCACCTAACTAGAACCCCCGTCGACTTCGAACCAACCCAGGCCATAGACGGAGGGCTTAACATATATATATATATATATATATATATATAAGTTCAATAGATAAAAACAATGAGTTGTGTTGTACGGGATCACTGAATACGATATCGCGCGAACTGAAATGTCCCATCTCGTAATTAAATTTTTGTTGTTGAAGAAAGAAATGTTTCAAACTTTATCTTTAAATGTGAAAGATGATAAATAGAACTATATCTATATATATATATATATACAGGGTGTCCGAGAATTATCTGTACAATTTTTGGCTGTTATTAAAAGTCAACCATGAAGTGTAGAAATTCCAGTGTTGTCCCATTTTACAGAGAATCTCATTAAGTTTTTTCTAATACCAAGTTTTGACAAGTTTTTTAGAAATTCCAGTGTGTCCGAACATTATCTGTACAATTTCATCTTTTAATAAAATTCTTGATAACACACGTAAAATTCTTAAACAAGATTATTTAGAATCTGTATTTTCAAAAGTTTCTTTTATTAAAGTAACGTTGTTACAAACATTCGATATGTGCACCATTAGTGATTCGCAAAACATCCAATCGATACTCCAAATGTTGCCATGTACGCTGCAGCATATCCACATCAATTCGCTCAATAGCAGCTGTGATTCTTTCTTTTAAATCATCAATGTCTGTCACCCGCATACATTTCTAAAACACTTGTCAAAACGTGGTATCAGAAAAAACTTAATGAGATTCTCTGTAAAATGGGACAACACTGGAATTTCTACACTTCATGGTTGACTTTTAATAACAGCCAAAAATTGTACAGATAATTCTCGGACACCCTGTGTATATATATATATATATATATATATATATATATATATATAAGTTCAGAATGGCTGGCCTTTTATCGCATGTATTAAAGTTTTTGCTGTAGAAAGATAAGAATAGCTTTGTCTATCAGGGGTTTGAGAGAGAGAGGGAGAGAGAAAGAGAGATAAACGATATGGTCGCGTGTTGCTATAATGGGGTCTGGCATTTTTTTTTTCCGTCCGATTTGTTCGAAGTTTTAACACCCCGTACGAACTGTTCTCTGGTTGGCACCCCGTGCCGGTCTCGACCCCGTTTTTTTTTCTCGTACGAATTGTTCTCTGACTGGCACACCCCACCTTAGACCTACTTTTAAACGGGGAACTGCTTACACGATTTTTAGATGAACTTTTTTCCGGAAATTTGCATACACAGGCGTGCCTCTGCTCCCCATACGAATTATTCGGCGTTTTACGCACTACCTTAGACCTACTTTTAAACGGGGAAGTGCTTAGACGATTTTTAGATGAACTTTGTTCCGGAAATTTGCATACATGTATATAGGCGCGCCTCTGCTCCCCATACGAATTGTTCGGCGTTTTACGCCCCACCTTAGACTTACTTTTAAACGTGGAAGTGCTTACACGATTTTTAGCTGAACTTTTTTCCGATGTGTATATATAGGCACACCTCTGCTCCCCGTACGAATTGTTCGTGTTTTACGCCCGCCTTAGACCTACTTCTAAACGAATCATTAGGGCACCCTGCAACCGCAGAAGGACGCACGGGGGTTCGAACCCGGCTCCTCCTTTTAACGCACACAAACAGTGTGTACACTGTGCCAACGCGTGAGGGACATAAACAGTATAGATGTACACAGTGTCAACTGTTGCCCGGAGGCAATGGCTGATTATGCCACATGGCTGATGGTGCCTGGAGGCACTGGCTGATGATGCCAACTGGCTGTTTAGGGGCCCTATAAGACTACGGCGGCTCGGCTGAAGTCTTCATATGCGCCTGACAGCTGTCGGGCGAACATCTCTCTTCCTCTCTCTCTTAGGTTAGGTCTCCCTTTGGGGGTTCATTACAGCTTTGGGGATGCCTTCAAGTTGCATAACCCTTTGCAACCCCATTTTTGGGGTGCCTTGCAACAAGGTGTGGGGGTTGGGGTTGCACTATGGGGGTGCCTTGAACCAAGGTGGTGGGGGTTGGAGATTGGCACCAAGGGGGGGTGGGGGTTGGCACCAAGGGGTGGAGGTTGCAAGAAAGGGGGTTGGGGTGGCACTCTTGCAACATTATGCAACATTTGCAATTGCATTCCACTCTAACATTTTGCGGCCATACTACTAAGGCTATTGCACATAATATTACTGTCTTTGACTTATTTTATTGTTGTACATATTTTTTAAACTGAACTAATCTGATTGTGTTTGACCAAAAAAAAATAGGACTAAAAATAGGACTAAGTCTTTATAATCTATTGAGTGAGGATCCCATTATACACTGGTCCAACACTGGCGAGGTTGTTGTTGAAGGGTCAAAGGTACATGGTTCTAACATCATTGATATCGTACATGATTTGGTGAGAAAGTGAGATAGGCCATCACCAGCAGTCTGGGAACATATTAAAGCGAGACTACAGCAAATAAACATTCCAAACATTCCACAAACGCTGATAGGCAACTAGAATAGGTTAAAAGACGTGGGGCAAGAAATGCATGTGTCACAGCAGAGCACGCTTTCGGCTACGGTGGTAACGTCTCTGAAGAGGAAGAAGAGGCCAAGCAGCGACGCACAACCCTAACCCCCCACGTGTCCCTAAAATACACAAATGGCTAACATATTAAGAAAATACTATTACGATATTTCTAATCCAGCTTCATACGGGAGTGTTAATAGATTGTGCAGAGGTACCTATACTGAGGGCTTAGAGAAAAGATGTCGAGAGGTTTTTCCCTGAGCAGGACGTTTATACACTTCATAAACCGGTGAGAAGAAAGTTTAAAACTGCCAAGACAGTAGCCGCATCGACTGATTCTATTTGGCAGGCTGATTTAACTAACCTGCAAAGGTATTCGGTGTATAATGACGGCTATCAATACATACTAGTTATAAAAGATGAATTCTCTAGATGCTTTTGGCTAATAATTCTTAAAAATAAATCAGCTGAAACAGTCGCTAAACCTACAAAAGCGGTAATGTTGAAGGAAAACAGGATCCCGGAAATTTCTGTACAGACATGAGGAAAGAATTTATAGGCTGAGCTTTTCAGAACATGTTGGTAGTTTAATATCAGTTATTACACTAGCATTTCTGTGCATAAGGCATCTTTAGCCGAAATAGTTCAACGTACTATAAAGGAACGCATACATCACTATTTCACACATAAAAACACCTACAGATATATAGACATTCTTAAAACGTTGGCGTCATCCTACAACCGTTCACGCCACCGTACGATTGGTACATCACATAGCGTGATTTTGTACGCATACAGAACCTGAGATGAGAAAAGATAGTCACAGAGCACCACCACGCTCTGTGCCTTTCAAAATGAATAATTATGTAAGACTGTCGCGTTTGGGGAAAAATTCGCGATAGGATTTTAGCAAGGGTGGAATCGTGAGATTTTTAAAGTTAAATCTATGAGGCCTAAAGTCGAAGTGATGATGTATTACGTTGAAGATTTGATTGGGGAAGAAATTGGTGGTGGCTTTTATGGTGAAGGGTTGCAGAAAAGTGACATTTAATTTTGAAAAAAGTTTTTAAAATTGAAAAAATTATACGAAGCAGAGGTTCAGGAAAGAGAAAAATGTACCTGATAAAATGACTAGGGTACCCAGAAAGCTTCAACACGTATATAAAAGCTGATGCAATAATGAAGGTTAAATAGTGTACAACATGGCGCCTAACCACTTCTACGTCCCACTCCCCTCCTCTGCCTCTTTGTGTGTACACCCTAACAATACCCTGTCCAACTTTATAACAGAACTGCATAGCCCCATGGATTTGGAGCGTGAATCATGAGGTTGGAATATGCGAATTCCAAATGACCACCAAGTGTTTAAGTATTGATAAGAAATAAGCCGTTTTTATGATTCTTAATAACTGCGATGAATGCGAAATGGCAGGAGTAACTCGGGACGGTACTATACGTTCAGCCTGGAGCGGGTAGGCGTAGTACTACACTACAGAAGTAACACTAGGGCCAGGGCAATATGACACAACCGAAGATATTTTGAGAGACTTAAATGGGAGTCTGAAAAGTTCAAACCTTACGTCTGATTTACTTTACGAAATCGTAAATAAAGTCAAGCTGGCACATACAGTAATTTGTTGCTAAAATCGAAGGATAACATAAATATTAAAGACAAAGAACTGTTCGAAATTATACTTGAGGGCAGGTATGGCCAAGCCATCCAAAGAGATACTTTTCACGAGTCATAGCATGATTTGATCAGCTTATTGTACCAGATAAAATTGGAGAAATTGAACGATGGAGACCCTCCCCCGGACATGTGCTATATATACAGCAACATCGTAAAGCATCAGTTTGTTGAGGATACCCAGGCACACCTGTTACATATAACTCGCATTCCCAATCATAAAGAAAAGAGTTTGAGCATTACATACGACAAGCCTCATTATGTCAAAGTCGCATCTAACCTACTAACCAGTATCTCAAAATATATAAGGACGATTGAGGGGAAAAAGTTTCCATTCGATGACGGGGATTTAACAGTGAAGCTTCACTTCCGTCGTACTGCGATAGAATGACCCACCGTGAAATACCCGATTAATAGAGTCCAAATGAAGGTGTTTGCAGTCTCTTCAGGTTTAATATCCAAGCAAATAGAAAAGGTTGCTCTCGGGATTCTGCCTAAAAGGATATGAATTGGAATGCAGGAACACGCTTCTTTGAATGGAAAATATAAAAAAATCTGCATTTAAATTAAAAAATTTAATTTTGGCCTTAAAGAGGTAACTCTGTATGTCAACGGATTGGCTTTAGGAGGGTCACTGGAGACGAGCTATTCTACAGATGACGAGTTTTCCCTTTGCGCGAAAGCAAATAACAACCTAGCGCATAGCGTCAGTGGCTGTGATGGTTAGGCACCGGTGTAACACAGAATGAGTTCATCGAGAGAGTCAACCTGTACTCTTTTGATCTCTCTCTTAACTTCAGCGGGAGTATAAACACGCACTTAAGCTCACAGCATAGCGGAAACACCTCACTTAGACTTGATTTTGACAAGCTGATATTTACCCTATTAGCATAGTAGTTTATCTTGAGTCTCAAGCAATAATCGAAGTTGATAGCCAAAGGGAGTCGTGACGGACTTTTAAAAAATGGACACGGTTACACTCCAGAGGGTGATGAAGAGTGACCACTTCACGCGTGGCAAATTTATCGGAGTGTTTGTGAAGAATGAAGCAGTAAAACTTCCATTCACGAGATACTGAGGCGAACTTATCGTGAATACAGACGAGAGCAGTGGAGCAGGGCTTTATTGGATAGCCGTTTATTTTAAAAATAGGGAACGACTGTATTACTTTAATTCACTGGGTGAACCACCGTGGAATGTTGCTATTATTGTAAAATTTCTCGATCAAATGCAAATTCCACAGGAGCTTGAAATCCATATTGTTTTTAGGATCTGTACAGCAAGGTATGTGGGCAGTACTGCTTGTGTTTTCTCATGCATATGGCTCGCAGGGGCGAATTTATGAATTTCCTAAAATTATTCGAGTTGTGTAACCCTGAGGTTAATGATAAATTTGTGTTCATACAGATAAAAAGATGATTCTCTTTGATAACACTGGTCAACACTCATTTTATTGCCAATCATATTAGAGTGATTTTGGGGTAACTTTGTGGTGCTGATTCCGAATATGACATCGGTTTTGCTAGATTGGCTCTAATTTATGAGATAATTGGTACCCCATTGAAACACGTAAAAATGCAAAACATTTAATGTTCAGGCGGAGCCTACTTACTGGTTGGGTGGCCGATGACTTATATACGGAGGGGGAATATTCTAGAATGATCGCGGAGTAAACACAGAATATTCGCGTGTCTCACCATCTAGAATGTTCCGGTAGTTTCCCATATGCACGCGTTATGGTTACGTTTCCTATTAATTGAGGGTATTCATTATCTCAAGAACTAGAGCCAAATCGGAAAAACTACTTTCATTTTGGAATTCAGCAACCCCCAAAATACCCTAAATTCGTACGAATTTCCTTGGCAACGAAACAAAAATTTTTTTTTGTTGAGCTGTGTAATCACTCGGTCTGTTGAAATTCAAAATTTTGTTATATATATATATTATGTATATATATATATATATATATATATATATTGCAGCTATTTTTCCCAAGCTAAACTTAGAATGTAAACAAATTGCCACGACAAATATCTTCAGCAATTAATTATTTTAAATTGTTCCAAATATGCACCGTGCGTTGTATAACTTTTAATTTCTGTAACTATTTTAAAATGTAATATAATAGACAGCATAATATAACCGACGTTCATTCTTAAACTTTTCGGTCAATATAGAAAAAACTTACATTATTTCTGTAATTAATTCGCATTCGCGTTGTGATTCTCTACAGGACTGGCGTCTGTGGTATAAAACTTCAGATTCATTACCCTCGTCCACCTCATTGATGCTAAGTTGGATTTCTTCAACAGCGTTCCGGAACGCTTCTACAAAACGGTTCATCTCATCTCCACTGCTTTAACAAAAAAATTATTCCCTTCAAATTAAGTTTATATAAATTATAACTACGCTTCTGATCGCTAAAATTACGATTCACAGGAAATTAAACTACAGAATGAAATGTCACCAACCTAGCCTGCAGTTTTAACATGATACTAAAAATTATACTGACATGATTTCTCGAATATTATAAAATTCCTTTGTATAATTTACTTTCCTCAAAATAAATAATTAGTTCTGTGATTTAGTTGAAAGATGCACAATAAAATGAAGTTGTCACAAAGTCACTAACAATGGAATATATATACAACAAATAATTACGATTCATTCCATGGTTTTGCGTGCAACCCAGCTAGCCCATGGAAAAGTCACTCTTTCTACCCTAATACCATGGGAAACACTTCAGTCCTTGATTTACACCGCCCAAACACAATTAAAATTATCACCCATATTCCCACTCAACCATATTAATTACCCTCAATTTCTAGAATACACCTGGACTGTACATGGACCACGCCCCTACACATACCTCATAATTGTACCATTTTTCGATGTACTCAATTATGACGTATATAAATTTCACCCTTTCCCAACACCCTCCCAAAACAACTCTAATGTCTATCGATTGTATTTACCTACCGTACCACCTTAGGTTTTCCTCAGCAAAGATTTGTCAGCCTATTCTATGATGTTAGATAGCGACGTCCGGCATTGCCGATTCCAGCAAAGAAATAACCAACTCGTTTGCCCCCCACTCAAACCAGTCATTCTTCTAACTACTAGGTCTTGCTTTATCGACTTAATTCGTGACCGGCATGCCCCGGTATGTTCATTTACAAAATTTCATTCTTCTAAAACGGTCCAACTACGAATTGGACCAGACATCTGGGTTTCTCTCGCGAACAGGACTGCCGCTACTCTCGAGTGTCCGTCAAATTATTCCCTCATCACAATCCCTATGGTTATTCGGCTACCAATTGGTTGCTCATTGCGTTCAAAAACCTTCCAAATATACAACCCGTACAAAGTTATCATTAATAACTCATACCCCTTCCCGTCGTAAATCAAATTTAAACCCGTCATAGAGATCTTAAATCTCTCCATAAAACCTGTAACCATCCTACCCGAGCTACATGCCCCTGAATGGAAAGATCAATTAAGTCGGTTTAAAATTTCGGATGATAACCAAAATAACCTCTTGCAATTACTACAACCTGTAACAATTTTTTCTACATCTCCCGTTAGTATCATTATTGTATGTGCTATTATCCTCGGTATATTTGTGATAAAAAGATGGTTCTTGGAACAAAGGAAAACGAGAAAAACCGAACCACGTGAAACTATTTACGCACGCCCAAGAGTTCCTACCCAGACCATGTGAACTAGACTTAGCCACCCCGACTTATGTTGTGTATATTAAACTATATTACAAAACCAATGGTTATCACCTATTTATCATTAGTTAGGATGTTATATTATCGTAATAATATCATTCTAGAGGGAAGAGCCCTGTAAAAATGAATAATTGCCGTATGATCTTTATATTCAATTATTAATTTTTACATAGGGACCAAAATCGCATAACACAAATTATCTGTTGTTCAGTTCATACGTACATATACGTACGTTCACATGTATTCTTTTTAAATTAATTAATTTCTCACGATCTCATAAATGCTTATGCGAGTGTTCGAATTCTGCTAACCACCGCGGAAGTGACTGTGCTCTAATTTAAATTTTTAAACATTATCACTTGTGTTATATTATTTATATATATATATATAGATATATCTATATACATATACCGTATATGCCCATGTACTTTGTATTATATTTCTAACATCTTAATTGTCTATTAATATGAAACACTAAAAACAAACCAAAGCTATAATTAACTGTAATTAACTGAAATAATAATAATGTACTTAATAACGTAGTAAAACGTACTTTAATGGAATTCTAATTAACGATAATAAGTAAATATGAATTAATTGGTAATTATAACCATAATTGGAATAAACCAAAATTACACCGTACTCAGTGATGTACTTAAATTGTACTAAATGTCGGACACGACATTATGTCGCCATTTAATGAACACCCGGCGGTATTATTATTTTTTTAATTTTTTTTTTGTTCATTGGGATAAATTTTGGAGTCATAAAAGATGAAGTCATGTTTTGCCTTAAACTTTTAATTATTTGCTCATATACATATCTTAATATAAGAATACCTAATTCAATTTCCGTTCTAATTAACTAGGCGGATCAGGAAAAACAGCAAATCTAATATATGCGGTTTAAGCTAAAAAAAATGGCTTCCTCTTCCTATATCCTGTTTATCTGTTTTAATCATTTTTTTTACTTTATTTTTTTAACTGTTGTGGAAAAATAATACAGCCTCTTCAACATTTAATAATGATGATGTTAGTAAAATCGGGGTATATAAACCCCAGAAATATCTTCCCTATTCATTCAGAAGTCAATTCAGAGGCTGAGCACTACCTGTACATTTTAGCAGTAAATTAAAAGTAGGAAATAATCTTTATCTTCTCCTTCGAGTCTAGTTCTCTTCAGAGAACCTAGTCATTAAACTTCCCCGATACGTTATAAGAAGAATCCGGGAATCTTCAGAGAATTAGTAAGCCTCCCTGAATCTCCGAGTTATTATAGAAGAACTTGGAGAGTAATATAGAAGAAAACTACTGTAAGTAACACATCCGTTGCTGCCACTTAACTAGAACCCCCGTCGACTTCGAACCAACCCAGGCCATAGACGGAGAGGTTAACAAGTATTATATATATATGTGTATATATATATATATGTGTATATATATATATATATATGTATATATATATATAATATATATATATATATATATATATTATATATAATATATATATATAATATATATAATATATATATATATATGTTAATCCCTCTGTCTATGGCCTTGGGTGGTTCGAATCGATGGGGGTTCTGGTTAGGAGGCAGCAACGGATATTTCCCGCGATAGTTTTTCTCCTATAACATTCTAATTTTTTTCTCTCGCTATAGGTTCGATAGACTGTTAATTCTTCTCTTTCTATGCCACCGGGTGGGTTCGGAAGATTCCGTGAAAACTTACTAAATTCTCTGAAGATTCCCTGATGCTTCTTATAACGTATCGGGAAATTTAATGACTAAGTTCTTCTGAAGAGAGCACGGCTCGAAGAAAAAGATAAAAAAACTTTCTTTTACTGTCATTTACTTCTAAAAATGTACGGGTAGTGCTCTGAATTTACAGGGGTAGAGGTTCGACCTCTTTCGACCATGGCTCAGGCCGGAATCTAAAAATTAAGGAAGCAAGGGGCCTCTGCCCCCTCCTCGCTGAGAGGCTGCGAACAAGAGAGTGATAACCCTGTGTAACACTGATTCTGTTTATATATAATTTTTTGTTTTTATAAGCATTTGTGGGCGCTGAGTCCAAATCTGGCCTTGGTTTGTGTGTATCATCAATGGTTTCAGAGATAATCCATTTTTCATGTTTTACCAGTATAATGTTTTATGGGCGCAGCAATATGAGAATAATCAGGAATTGTTGAGAACAATCCGGATGTTCGTTGACAGTTTCTTGCTCTAGAAATTGCCCGAAACTTCCACTGTGCTATATAAAGAAGAGCGCAGATTCTGAGAAGTCAGTAAGTCTGAGCACACAAAGAAAGCAGGTTGTTTGTCTGATGGCTACCAGCACTGAGGTACTGTGTTTCTGTGCTTCTCTGTGCTGACGATTTGAGTGTTATCGATTCTTTTTTATTGCGAACATTATTTCAGTGTTTGTGAATACATTTTTTCTGGAATCTGTAATTGTTGCAGATTTAATAACTCTTCTCTCTATATCTGCAGGTTATGATTAATGTAGTACAGTTTGGTAAGAGAATGGCAACTAGAGTTTGTAAACACTCGCCGGATATATTCTGCTACGTTTTTGGGTATTACATAGGCCCCAAGCAAGTATCGCACAAGATTGTGAAAGTCACCAAGTTCTGGATCGCGTATCGGCTCTATTTTGGTATGCCTATGGGTGACCAAGATAAGACCTGGGCACCCAATGTGATCTGTGGAAGCTGCCGCTCCACACTTGAAGGGTGGCTGCGGGGAGTACGCAAGGCAATGCCCTTTGCGGTACCCAGAATATGGAGAGAACCAAAGAGCCACCACGACGATTGCTACTACTGCATGGTAGATGTTTCTAAGTACAGGAAAGTTAAAGGAAGGCAGACTCTTCAGTATCCAAGCATAGCGTCGTCCATAGCTCCTGTACCACATGGCGAAGGTCTTCCAATATCACGTCCACCAGAACAGGTATCTATCCATTACTTTACCGTCTGTATTTACAGACTGTGGGTCATTATGTGTCGATTTTTCTTAGTGCTGATGCTCTTCTACATATATAGCTATGCCTATATTTTGTTTCTTTGCTTTGCAGGTTGAAAATGAGGATGCAGCTAGCTTATCTGAGATATCTGCTGGTGAGGAAAAGTCATGATGAAGAATATACAGTAACTTTCAGTACAAACCCTCACTTTCCAAATCAGAGGGAATTGGACACCTTAATTAGAGATTTGGGTCTGATGAAATCAGGGTCTGAGCTTCTGACCTCCAGACTCAAAGAGTGGAATTTACTTGGAGAAGACTGCAAGATCACTGTATACCGAAAGCGGCATGAAGAGTTTGCAAGGTTCTACGATGTCAATGGCTCTCTCTGTTATTGCAGCGAGGTTAATGGTCTATTCACAGCTATTGGGTTAACACATTATACCCTCAGAGTGGCGCCTGTTTATTGACAGTTCAACTCGGAGTTTAAAAGCTGTTCTACTCCACAATGGGAACAAATATCCATCTATACCAGTTGCACATTCTATTCAAATGAAAGAGGACTATGAAAATGTCAAACAACTGCTCACTCAAGTCAGGTATGAACAATATAATTGGGACGTGTGTGGTGATTTCAAAATGATTGGTTTCCTGTTAGGTTTACAAGGAGGGTTTACTAAATATTCATGTTTTCTTTGCCTGTGGGATAGCAGGGCTTCAACTGAGCACTATAAAACAGTTCAGTGGCCTCCACGTGAAGGACTGCAACCAGGAAAGTACAATGTACTCAGGGAACCTCTTGTGAAGCCTGACATAGTTCTGCTACCACCTCTCCATATTAAGTTGGGTCTAATTAAGCAGTTTGTAACTGCGTTACATTTTGGAGGGGAAGTTTTCCAACAGATTCGGGTCATGTTCCCTAAACCAGTGATGCACAAACCCTGGCCCGCGGGCCAAATGTGTCCCCCAAGGGGCTTTTCAGTGGCCCCACGGGTCTTTTCAATTCAATGAAAAAGTTAGAATATAAAAGTGACCCAATTTATGACTTAGATGGAAAGTAAGTAGGCTAATACATTTAGTTATTTTCTTCGCTCGGCCCTCACATCAAAAAAGTTTGTGCACCACTGCCCTAAACTCTCTGAGGCCAAAGTCAAGGCTGGTATCTTTGTAGGACCAAAAGTCAAGGAGCTGTTGAATTCAAAGAACCTTGAAGCCAAGATGACTCCGATCGAAAAAGAGGCTTGGTGTGCTTTCCGTGATGTGGTTCGTGGGTTTTTAGGCAACCAATAAGCACCAAACTATAAGGAGCCAGTGTCAAACTTGATTAAGTGCTTTGGCAAAATGGGGTGCCGTATGTCTTTAAATAAACAGAAAATTTTTCAAATTTTGTTACCCAGTGTAATCGAAGTAATCGAAGTGATCATTATTTTACAATTACATGCTTTATATATAATATAATTTTTGGGGGAGTACAGTTTTAAGGTTAAGTTTCCCCCTTTAAACACATGATCAGATTTTTGAAAGATTCCAAATAAAATTAAAAAAAATATATAATAAAAAATAATCGTATTTTCATGGTTGATCTACCTAACTGTGTTCGTAATTGTGTATTGTGCATGTCCTCCGTGGTGGCGGAGGGGACCTACAATTATACGTGGGTTCCGAACCACACAGCCTTAATTTTACTACCTCAAACAATACCCAATCTATCAACATATGCATCTAATCGATTTTTAAACATGTTTATAGACGTACTACTAATTACTTCTACTGGCAAACTATTCCAGCTATTTACTACTCAATGCGTAAAAAAGTTTTTGGCAAATGCTGTCTCGAACCTTCTACTTGTCAACTTACACCCATTATTTCTAGTCATATTATATTGAGGTATTTCGAAAAAGCTATCTCTATCTACGTTATCGAACCCATTCATAATTTCGAAACCTGGATTAAATCACCCCTTAGCCTCCTAGTCTCGAGTGTAGTCAATTTTAACTTCTTAAGCCTATCCTCGTACGACTTTGACCTAAGCGACGGAATCATCTTAGTTGCTCGTCTTTGAACTCTTTCGAGTTTTTTTATATCTTTTCGCATATGCGGATTCCAAAATTGGATCACGTACTCTAAATTGGGCCTAATTAATGATTTATAAAGAGGAAATATAATATCGCGCGATTTGTACTAAAAATTCCGAGCTATAAAACCTAACACTTTGTTCGCTTAATTGACCGCTGCTGTACTTTGTTTCGCTACTTTTAAATCACCAGTGACTATAACTCCTAAATCTTTTTCCAGCTCTACGCTTGTTAACTCCTTCCCTGACCTACTATACACAAAATTACCGTTAAGCGAACCTAATGTAAAATTTTGCACTTATCGACGTTAAATCTCATTTGCCATGTGACTGACCAATCAACGATTTTATTCAGATCTTCCTGGTTTTTACCTCTATCTTCGTCATTAATCGCCCTACCACCCATCTTCGTGTCATCCGCAACCTTTGAAACTGTACTGACTAGGCCGACATCTAAATCGTTAATATATATAAGAAAAAGAAAGGGGCCCAATACAGAACCCTGAGGAACGCCACTCGCTACATTAGCCCAACACGACTCCGCTCCATCAACGACCAAACTCTGTTTCCTACCTTGCAACCACTCTTCTATCCAATTTATTACTACACCCCTGATTCCATGAACCTTAGTTTTTTCAATGAGTCTTTTGTGCGGTACGGTGTCAAACGCTTTTTGGAAATCTAAATACACTACATCATCCGCCCGATGACTATCATAAACGTCAACCACGCTTTGGAAAAATTCTAAAAGATTAGTTAAGCAAGATTTGTTTCGCCTAAAACCGTGCTGCGTATTTCTAACTAAGTTATGCAATTCTAAATGTTCGATTATACAATCCCTAATTATTGATTCCAGTAGCTTACTTACAGCAGACGTTAAACTGATAGGCCTATAATTTCCCGCCGCACCTTTATCGCCTTTCTTAAAGATAGGTGTTACGTTTGCTAACTTGAAATTATCTGGTTCCCACCCTTCAGAAATAGACGCATTAAGAATCGTTGTTAGCGGCACAACAATGCTATCTTTTAATTCTTTAAGTTGTATGGGATATATGAAATCCTGTCCCGGTGATTTACGCATTTTCATTTTATCAATATAACGCATTACCTTCCCTAAACTAACCACAATATTATACAAAATATTACCATTATCAAAAGGTATTATGTCTATGACCGTTGGGATATTCGTTACATCTCCTATAGTAAAAACTGACTTAAAAAATTCGTTTAAGAAGGTAGCCATTTCCTTGTTTTCAGAAACTAGCTCTCCGTTAACATTTTTCAACGGCCCCAAGACACTTTTTACTGGATTTCTATTGTTGACGTATTGAAAGGATCGCTTGGGGTTTTCTTTACCGTTACGAACTATGGAGATTTCAAATTCGCGCTTGAACTTTTTTATTACACTTTTCGCTTCACGCCTTAGAGATATGTAGTTCTTTCGTAACCACAAATTGTCTTTATCGCACTTATGTAACCTATAAGCCCTATCCCTAAATACTGTTTCAAACGATTCCCACATTATTTTTGCGTTGGAGATCCCCATTACGTTTCCCCGATTGACGTGTGACAACTTATTTCGAAATTTACAAAAGTCTGCGTGCTGTAAGTTAGGAATTTTAGTCGAGTTTGCTGGTTTCGAGTGACTTACTGAGAGGACAAACTCTACCATATTGTGATCGCTATTGCTTAACGATTCTATTACTTGAAGATCAGTGATTAGCTCTGATCCGTAGTTATTACTAAATCTAAAATACTGTCCAACCTCGTAGGTTCCCCAAACTTTTGAATAAGGAAGCTATCCTCGAGAAAATTAACTGAACGATTACCTTCCGCGTCTCCCTGCATTGTATCGTAAATCACGTTGGCGCAATTAAAGTTACCCATACCTAAAGCCTGCTCACTACCTATTATTCTCTTTAGTTCACGATATAACGCTTCGTCAGTATCAGCTGTTTGATTAGGGGGCCTATATATATTCGCAACAAGAAGTTTGAAATCGTTCAATTTAAGTTCTGCTATAATCGAATCTATCGGTTCTGGAATTGTGTGCTTTACTTCTATAGCGTTCGCAATATTATTTTTGATATACAACATAACACCGCCTCCTCGCCTACCTATTCTGTTTTTAATAAAAAGACTATAACCTCTAATTTGATACTCCTTACAAAGTCACGTGTTTCAGTGCTAAGCCATGATTCATTTATCGCAATTAAATCATAGTCATTACAAGCAATTATAGAAAAAAAATTCGTTTATTTTATTCGTGGGCTACGAGCATTTAAGGATAGAACCTTCAAATCGTTTGTAATTGCGACACCTTCGCGAGCGCAGGGGAAATTTGTGGAAATTACGCTGGAACCGTTCGAGTTACGGCAGCCTGAAAAGAAGAGACAGTATTATGAAATAGTGTTCCTAAGCGCGCAGCTCCAACATCATATATATATATATGAAAATGAAAATGAAAATGAAAAGGTTTATTGGCAGACTATAGTCCAATGACAAATATTATTTATACAATGACAGTTCATATACTATGGCTAGAAATATATATAATTGATTAGAAATAATACTGTAATGTCGAAGTTAAGTGGAGCTACAGACAGACGTTTTCGTACCAAGAAGTCCATAGCTTAGAGGATAAATGGCAGGACTCATGGATAGTTTGGATGATCGGGTTGGTTGATTTTTTAATTCTATGCATTAGACTGTATTGAGCACGTCTTGTTACCTCCGGGAAGCTCGGGACGTTGCGGGTAGCAAACATTTGCGAAACTTAGCATCTCGGGGTTAATTTATGTAAGAGTCTAAAAGACCTGATACACAGCAAATTTAGAGTTCTGCCAGAACCTTTTTTATAATTCACCCACAGTTGCTGTCCGTATATATTACTGTACTTCAGAAAGTACGAGAGAGAGTGTCTTTAGCTTCACTTGTACAGAATCGAAAGTTCCTTATGGTCATATACGCTTTCGCACACAGGCTTCGAGAATATTTTCTTATATCCGAGTCATCACTCAAGGAGCTAGTAATAGTTTCACCCAAATACTTAATCTCTTGACCTTCCTCAATTACTTCACCATTCATTTTAAACCTTATATCAGCTGGCTGATTACAGCTTTTAGGATGAAATTGCATAACCTTAGTTTTTGTAACATTAAAAAGAATATCATGTTTCTGCGAATACACTTCGCAGACTTTTAGTAGCCGATCCAGACCTTTAACAGAGGGACTTATTAACACCATATCATCGACATAAACTAAGTTATTTATCCTTGTGTTATCTATACAACGTCCCACTGTTGCCTCGTTAAGTGAAGCAATTAATCCGTCGATATACACATTAAACAGCATAGGGGAGAGCAAGAAGCCTTGTCTCACTCCGCAAGAGGAGCCAAAACACCCGGATAGTACATTGTCCCACCTAACAGTGAAAGATGGGTGGGAATACCAAAATTTCAATAAATTTAATATGTACATGGGAACCTTCCTGCCTTCTAGTTTTGCAAATAAAATATTGTGGTTCACCCTATCATATGCCTTACTTATATCTAGGAAACAGCTATAAATAGTTGAATTACTGTCAATGTATTTATGATAGATATTTTTTCTTTAAGTACATAGATACACAGGTCGGTTGAGTGGGACCTTTTAAAGCGAAACTGATTAGATGTCCATAGGAAATCATTTAATCGGCGTAACAAGAGTTTTTCTAGTAGTTTTGAGAAGCAGGAAGCGACAGCAATAGGCCTGTAATTATTGCTGAACAGAATGTCTCCGTACTTATTATCTCCGTACTTATTACCGTACATTATCCCGTCATGAACTCTGCAGGGATATAGCTATGAGCAAGCATAGCTGACAGGAGCAATGATATATGCAGACATAGTACGTCATTTGCATATTTTAAGTGCTCATTCGATACGTCATCTACCCCTGACGCAGAACCAGTCTTTAACGCTTAATTAACCTCTTTACTTCAGAAAATGATATCAAAGTATTTTCCCGTGTCCCTCCCATAATCGTTTCGCTTCAATCTATCTTAAGATTCTCTGTACTCACACTGTTAGGAATTTTACAATAGTGGTTTTTCCACAGCTTTGCAATTTCATCCTCCCCCGACACCCTATCGATTGTCGGAGGGAGGACATTTTTGACACCCGTTTGATTCTTAAATTTCCAAAATTTTTTATCTTTATTTATGCGAGCTTCAAAGGCTTTTGATGCTCGAATAGACTCTTCTTCCTGTTTACATCGCCTTATGGCCGCCTTATACTGACCCCGACTTCTACACATATGCAAGTATACTGGTCCTAATCTGGGTCTACCATGAAAGCACCACAAATCATAGGTAGGCGTCTTTCGATTTCCTCTTCAGGGGGACAAGAAAATCATTCCTTCCAGGAATAATCTTAGTATGATAGTTGTAAGATTTAATCAGGGGACTTCCTGCTTCTCTTAACAGGGATATTATCTTACTATAATACCGATCTATGAGTTTACAGTGAGAATCATTTGAGCAAGGATTATTACAGGCAAGATGCAAACTTTCTAAATTATTAAAGAGGTGACTTGTTCTGTCTTTGTATTCTATTCTCAGCTGCATCGTAACATTGGACCAATCGACGCGATTATTCTTACCTATTAGGTTCTTGTTAAATCGTGTTGCGCATAAATTGGTAAAGTTAATTAATATTTCTATTGGTCTATGATCAGAAAGAAGGAAATCATGCAGAATATGAACTCTAACAATTCGATCCTTTAGATTATTACTAGTGAGACAATGATCAATCCACCTGGTGGTACCATTCACATCACTAACGTATGTAAAATTACCATTGGCTACCCCTAATACATCTACATCACTTATACTTAAATTGGCCGACTCGCACATGTTACCCAATTCTACAAAGAATTCCGAGTTTACATGTGCGTTAAAGTCCCCCATTATTATAGAGTACAGTGAGATTATTTGGGGTTATCTGATAATGACCTTATTTTGTACAGCAAATCAATGTATTCATCTAGATTACTGCCGTTGTTATATGGTAAATAGCAGTTTACAATTAATATGCAATCATTGTTCACTTGTAATTCAATGCCTAACAACCTTACATTATCGCTTGTTAAAAATTTTATATGTTTTGACAAATTTTTCCTTATTAAGAAAGCAACACCACCAAAATGTCTACCATACATTAATTCATCTGACAAGTCTACTGCTGATGACGCATGGTACATAAAGTCATCATGGATGGTAGAGATGAATTTTAGCTCTTGCTTAGGTAGCCAGTGCTCCTGCAGGAGTATCAAATCTGCACTGTCGCAGATTTTATGAATATCTACAGTTGAATTCCTCACTGACCTTACATTATATGAGACTATTTTCAACAAGTTATGCGCCATGACTGATAGAGAATTTATTATTAGTAAGATTATTATTATTATACACAGTACAACTTTCAGGCATTACCGTTCTGGCACCTATTATTATTATTATTATTATTTTGCCTTTTATCAAATCTCCTGGAAGAGTGAATAAAATCCTTAACAATAATCCCGTCTGGCTATTGACTCATATTATTCGGGTTGAAATGAGCATTTACACCTTTAATTATTACTTTAAATGAGTTATAATACGGAGATTTCGTGTTTAGTTTAATAACAATCAATATACTGTGTTTACAAATGACTTCTTCCATCATGTGTCGAATATCGCTTGCCTCGTTCGAGAGCTGAATGCGCGACACAAAGAGTGTGAGATTCCCCATTGGTGGCCTCGCCGCGGAGACCGGTTGAGGAAACCTTCGGGAAGGGCGCCTGTTAACAGTTACCCACCCGTCGTCCTCCTCCCTCGATCTTCCTGAGGCAGGGTTCGCCTGCCTGGGGGATGGGTGGCACAACCTTTGGGGAATAGGAGACCCCTCCCTTACTCTGTGGCTTGGTGAGAGTCTGTTAGCGGTGTTTATAACCTGACGGCCGCGCGTGCAGCTCCTTCTTCGGTGGGAGGGGGGAACTGCGCAGCGAACGAGGCATAATCGAACACCTTTCCTCTGCAATGGGAGGCAGGGAAGAGGGCAATGATACCTCGTCTCTCGGTATTGGACCGTCCCTGTTCCTCATTGTGAAATCGGGAGCAGGGGTTCTTTCCTGAATCGGGAGGGGGTTGACCGCTACCCCTGCATGCTGCGTTTCCACCCCACCTTCAGGGAGGAGTTGGAGGAGGAATTTCGTTTCCCTCGCTGCCCGACGCGCTTCTTGGAGATCTGGCTTGCTGAACTACTTCCGAGTAACTGGGCTTTGGGAGGAGCGTCTCTTTCAACGCATCTAACTCTGACCGGAATTGTTCTAGCGAAATCGCGTTTTTCTGATTTGACACTACGTGTTGGTGTTTCAGTTCAACTATCGACTTTTGTACCTCATTATACTGTTTGAGGAGCACCGAGACGTCTACGTCACCCATAGAGATTACCGGTATTCTATGGAAGTTAGTAACGTAAAAGTAATATTGTTCTCATTATCCCGGAGGGTCGACACTTTATTTATAATGTCTTTCAGGGTATTCTCGTTTCTAGAATTACCTCTACGAGTTGGGAGGGTAGCACTGAACAGGTGTTTAATTGTACCCTCGCATGTTCTATTTCTTCTGAATCATAAAAATCATGACAGACAGATACAAGAAGGTCTGACCTAATATGATCTACTTTGTCAATATAAAACATAACAAGGATTTTCTACAAGATTTACAGCAGACGACCCCATTGTATCTGTAACGGCTTGCGGGGGAGCGTAGCTGGTGGGGGTGGTTGGGGTGGATGGGGGGAACGCCGAAAGGGGTCCCACTTCTCGTCCCTTTAAATCATGCTCGGGATACCAACGGTTCGATGCTCAGGCATCTTTTCACATTAATTATGTAACTATTACTATGACACAAAAAGTATACACGCGGAATCACTGTACGATTATACCGTAATGAAACATACATTTCCCGCGATCACCGTCAAAGCTTTTATTATTAAACGGAAGATTCGCAGTGTATATGGTGAGGGTAGGGCGGGAGAGGGGAACGGGATGGGGATGCTGAAAGGAGTGCCCAGTCCTTGTCCCTTTAAATCATGTAAGCGTGTAAGTTTGTAAATATATCTAAAGTAATAAAACCTATTTATTTGCTTGGTCTTTCAGTGCGTTCGAAAAGTCTCTCCGCAGTGCTATGTTAAACGCATAGGAAATTGAAAAACTACAATGTTTTCATTCAACCATGATTTAGTGATTTTATTACATAACCTTTTGATTTTACAGCATGTGTTGAAAGTGTTTTCCACCATTTTGTAGGCGCAGAGCAACTCGTCTACACTTGTTGTCAAACACTTTTTTTAAAGTGGTGGTTGACTGCGGAGTCTTTTCGAACGCACTGTAGTTAAAATTCACTCGTTCATTCGTTTCGTTCGTTCATTCGTTAAGTAATTTTAAAGGGCTCACTCACTCGTTCGTTCGTATGCCCGCTATTTTAAGGTCACAGTTTAATACCTCATAGGTCCAAGAAGGTAGTGCCGGATGTCGCTAGACAATTTTGAGGATATATTATAAGTATTATTATTAACTAAGTATTGTGGACCATCTACTGTAATATGATTGTAATTGGGAAATCTTTGCACATTTACAAATTTTATTGTATAGGTAACATACTGATTCACTGACTTGAAACCCTGTTAATTTGCTAGTAAGACGGAGCACAAAACTGACAAGCGTCACTGGCACACGTATATATATATATGAACTACTTCCGAGTAACTAGGCTTATATATATATATATATATATATATATATATATATATATATATATATATATATATATATATTATATATGTAAAAATGAACAATGAATAATTCCTATATAATTCTTATATGGATCCATATATTCATTGTCTTCATACAGTACTTATGTTTGTATGGTTTTTATGTTTGAATGTTCATTTTTACATGAGAAACCAATATCGCCTGAGCGAGTTTGGATAGAATTTAGATTTCTTGCTTTGCATTTTTTTTCAGTGTCACAACCATGCGACCTACAGTACCATTTCTATGGTTGAGCAGTATTCATGTTTGTGCCATTAGAAGTTAGCTGTGAGAAGCGAAAGTCACTTAACTGTGTCTCTCTAATTCGGCTCCTTTAATTTCTCCAAATAATGACTTATAGGGTACGTACAAAGTAAATAACTATGACGTCATAAAAGTAACTTAATTTCCTTCACGTTTTCCATACCTTGAACACTGAATCACGTGTTTAGTATGTGGACATCTTTCGTATCCAATATATGGTAAATTCTTTAATAATAATAAAAACTTCTTTCTCCATAAGTCATTATTTATATGTTGTGTCCAGTCTGGTGTTATGTAGTATAAATATTATTATTCAACCATATTCATCCATACGTCCATATCTTATCTTGACCGTTATCCTTTATTAATTTTATTACTTATTCATTCTCCTACCTATTGTCTACTGATGCCCTATCAACCTAACAGTTCATGTTTACTCGTGTCTATATTACGCACACAACCTATTGTGTTACGTACCGATATGTGTACAAAACTTTGTGCATTCGTACATGTCCCCTCATGAACATGCTTACGTACATAAAAATGTACATGTAAATACGTCCACATGTATTCTTTTTACTTTTTCTTTAAAGTGCGTTCACCTCTCGCAATAAACTCGAAAATGCTTATGGAAGTGTACGCAATTCGATGATCACAGCATAATTTGACATCTGAAAACATAAAATCACCTCTCGCTCTGATTCGTATTTATAAAACATTATTAGGTATGTTATGTTTTTTATATATATATATATATATATATATATATATATATATATACACCGTATGTCCCCTTGAACTTTGTTTTATATTCTTAACATCTTAATTGTCTATAAATATGAAACACTGTAAAAACAAAACAAAGCTATAGTTAACTGTTTAATCGCAATTAACTGTAATACTTTAATACCATGTAATTAATGTACTTTAATGAAACTGTGATTAATGATAATAATATATAATGTAGTTAATGTACTTTAATTAACGATAATATTTACTATAATGTAATTACTGTACTTTACTAAAACTATAATTAACGATAATAAGCGAATGTATATTAATTGGTAATTACAATCATAATTGTAATAAACCAAAATTACAACGTACTCAGAGATGTACTTAAAATTGTACTCAATGTACTACTCCGAAATTATGTCGCCCTTTAGAAATTTATACTCGGCGAAAATACGATTATTTTTTTATTAATATTTTTAAAATTTTTATTTGGAATCTTTCAAAAATTCTGATCACGTGTTTAAAGGTGGAAAAACTTCAAACTGCACTCCCCCAAAATTTAGATGATATATAAAGCATGTAAATGTAAAAAAACGTTACTTCGATTACTTCGATTACGACTTCTTCTTAGACTCCACTCCCAGAGGAAGGGTCAGAGGCCCCTTGCCTCCTTAATTTTTTAGATTCCGGCCTGAGCCATGGTCAAAAGAGGTCGAACCTCTACCCCTGTAAATTCAGAGCACTACCTGTACATTTTTAGAAGTAAATTACAGTGAAAGAAAGTTTTTTTTTATCTTTTCCTTCGAGCCGTGCCTTCCTCCGAGAACTCAGTTAATAAAGTCAATAAGTTATAAAAAGAAATCGGCGAACCTTCAGAGAAATTATCAGAGTATTATAGAAAGGGGGTTCACAGTCTGTCGACCCTATAGCGAGAGAAAAAAATTAGAATCTTATAGAAGAAAACTACCGCGAGAAATATCCGTTGCTGCCTCCTAGCCAGAACCCCCGTCGACTACGAACCAACCCAGGCCATAGACGGAGGGGTTAATATATATATAATATATATGAAAATGAAAAGGAAAAGGTTTATTGCAGACTATAGTCCATATGACAAATATTGTTAATACAATGACTGTTCATATACTAAGGATAGAAATATATACAATTGATTAGAAATAATACTGCAATGTCGAAGTTAAGTGGAGCTACAGACAGACGTTTTCGTACCAAGAAGTCCATAGCTTAGAGGATAAATGGCAGGACTCATAGATAGCTTGAATGATCGGGTTGGTTGATTTTTTAATTCTTTGCATTAGGCTGTGTTGAGTACGTCTTGTTACCTCCGGGAAGCTCGGGACATTGCGGGTAGCAAACATTTGCGAATCTGAGCATCTCGGGGGTAATTTATGTAAGAGTCTAAAAGAACTGTTGTACAGCAAATTTAGGGTTATGCCAGAACCTTTTTTATAATTTACCCAGAGTTGCTGACCGTATATATTACTTCAGAAAGTACAAAAGAGTGTGTCTTTAGCTTCACTTGTACAGAAGCGAAAGTTCCTTATGGTCATATTTGCTTTAGCACACAGGCTTCGAGATTGTTTTTTTATATCCGAGTCATCACTCAAGGAGCTAGTAATAGTTTGACCCAAATACTTAAACTCTTGTACTTCCTCAATTACTTCACCATTCATTTTAAACCTTATATCAGCTGGCTGATTACAGCTTTTCGGATGAAATTGCATAACCTTAGTTTTTGTAACATTAAAAAGAATATCATGTTTCTGCGAATACACTTCGCAGACTTTTAGTAGCCGATCCAGACCTTTAACACAGGGACTTATTAACACCATATCATCGGCATAAACTAAGTTATTTATCCTAGTGTTATCTATACGACACCCCACTGTTGCCTCGTTAAGTGAAGCAATTAATCCGTCAACATACACATTAAACAGCATATGGGAGAGCAAGGAGCCTTGTCTCACCCCGCAAGAGGAGCCAAAACACACGGATAGTACATTGCCCCACCTAACAGTGAAAGATTGGTGGGAATACCAAAATTTCAATAAATTTAATAAGTACATAGGAACCTTCCTGTTTTCTAGTTTTGCAAATAAAATATTGTGGTTCATCCTATCATATGCCTTACTTATATCTAGGAAACAGCTATAAATAGTTGAATTACTGTCAATGTATTTATGATAAATATTGTTTCGTTAAGTACATAGATACACAGGTCAGTTGAGTGGAACCTTTTAAAGCCGAATTGACTAGATGTCCATAGGAAATCATTTAAGCGGCGTAACAAGAGTTTTCTAGTAGTTTCGTGAAGCAAGAAGCGACAGCAATAGGCCTGTAATTATTGCTGAACGAATGTATCCGTACTTATTATCTCCGTACTTATTACCGTAGATTATCTCGTCATGAACTCTGCAAGGATATAGCTATGAGCAAGCATGGCTGATAGGAGCAATGATATATGCAGACATACTACGTCATTTGCATATTTTAAGTGCTCATTCGATAAGTTATCTACCCCGACGCAGAACCAATCTTTAACTCTTTAATTAACCTCGTTACTTCAGAAAATGATATCAAAGTATTTTCCCTTGTCCCTCCCACAATCGTTTCGCTGCAACCTATCTTAAGATTATCTCTGCTCACACTGTTAGGACTGTTAGAATAGTAGTTTTTCCACAGCTTTGCAATTTTATCCTCCCACGACACCCCATCGATTGTCGGAGGGAGGACATTTTTGACACCCGTTTGATTCTAAACAAATTTCCAAAAAATTTTATTATCTTTATTTATGCGAGCTTCACAGGCTTTTGATGCTCGAATAGACTCTTCTACTTCTTTACGTCGCCTTTTGGCCGCATCATCCTGACCCCTAGTTCTACACATATGCCTGTATACTGGTTCTAATCTGGGTCTACCATGAAAGCACCACAAATCGTAGGCGTCTTTCGATTCCCTTATTAGGGAGGCAGTAAAATCATTCCATCCAGGAATAATCTTAGTATAATAGTTGTAAGATTTAATCAGGGGACTTCCTGCTTCTCTTAACAGGGATATTATCTTACTATAATACCTATCTATGAGTTTACAGTGAGAATAATTTGAACAAGGATTATTACAGGCAAGATGCAAAATTTCTAAATTATTAAAAAGGTGAATTGTTCTCTCTTTGTATTCTATTCTGTGCTGCATATTAATATTGGACCAATCGACGCGATTATTCTTACCTATTAGGTTCTTGTTAAGTCGTGTTGCGCATAAATTGGTAAAGTTAATTAATATTTCTAATGGTCTATGATCAGAAAGAAGGAAATCATGCAGAATATGAACTCTAACAATTCGATCCTTTAGATTATTACGAGTGAGACAATGATCAATCACCTGGTGATACCACTCATATCACTAAAGTATGTAAAATTACCACTGGCTACCCCTAATACCTCTATATCACTTATACTTAAATTGGTCGACTCGCACATGTTACCCAATTCTACAAAGAATTCCGAGTTCACATGTGCGTTAAAGTCCCCCATTATTATAGAGTACAGTGAGAATATTTGGGGTTATCTGATAATGACTTTATTTTGTACAGCAAATCAATGTATTCATCTAGATTACTGCCGTTGTTGTATGGTAAATAGCAGTTTACAATTAATATGCAATCATTGTTCACTTGTAATCCAATGCCTAACATCCTTACATTATCGCTTGTTAAAAATTTTATAAGTTTTACAAATTTTTCCTTATTAAGAAAGCAACACCACCAAAAGTCCTACCGTACATTAATTCATCTGAAAGGTCTACTGCTGATGACGCATGGTACATAAATTCATCATGGATGATAGAGAGGAATTTTAGCTCTTGCTTAGGTAGCCAGTGCTCCTGCAGGAGTATCAAATCTGCACTGTCGCAGATTTTATGAACATCTACAGTTGAATTCCTCACTGACCTTACATTATATGAGACTATTTTCAACAAGTTATCCGCCATCACTGATAGACTGATTATTATTATTATTGTTATAATTTTGCCTGTTATCAAATCTTGAAAAGTGAATAAACTCCTTAAAAATAATACCGTCTGGCCATTGACTCATATTATACGGGTTGAAATGTGCATTTACACCTTTGATTATTACTTTAAAAGAGTTATATTACGGAGATTTCGTGTTTAGTTTATTAACAATTAATATACTGTGTTACCACTGACTTCTTCCATCATGTGTCGAATATCGCTTGACTCGTTCGAGAGCTGAATTCGCCACACAAAGAAAGTGAGAATCCCCATCGGTGGTGTCGCCGCGGAGACTGGTTGAGGAAACCTTCGGAAAGGGCGCCTGTTAACAGAGACCCACCCGTGCTCCTCCCTCGATCTCCCTGAGGCAGAGTTTGCCTGCCTGGGGGATGGGTGGCACAACCTTTGGGGGATAGGAGACCCCTCCCTTACTCTGTGGCTTGGTGAGGGTCTGTTAGCGGTGTTTATAACCTGACGGCCGTGCGTACCCCTCCTTCTTCGGTGGGAGGGGGGGGGGAACTGCGCACCGAGCGAGGCGTAATCGAACGCCTCTCCTCTAGCAAATACTATAGCAAAAGAAAACCTATAGTATTTGTTATTTACAATTACTTATTCGGACTATAGTGGATTTAATTATCCTAGACGAGTTTATTTTTCCATGCACGGTCTGAGCGTGTCATAAAAAACCTCAGGGAACCATTCTCAGTTCAATCCCATCTTCAAACGGACATGTTATTTGCCTTGAAAAGTAGACGCTCAATTCTGCCAGTTGAGGTTTAAGTTTTGATTTTTGGCTAAAAATATAATAGTTACCCCTTTTTCATTGATGTATTCAATCTGACGAGAAGGCAGCGAGTCTTTTGCTTATATTGAGGTTCTAAATGTAGCTGGGCTAGGCTTCTTTTTTGGGACCTCTTTGCGAGGGAACCGTTGCCGACGTCGGGCATCATGAAAAAGAAAAACTATAGAAATTGTCATTTACCATTAATTATTTGGACTATAGTGGACTATATATTATGTATATATATATATATATATACACATAATATATATATATTATATATTATATATATATATATATATATATATATATATATATAATATATATATATATGATATATATTATGTTATAATGTTATAATGTTTCAGATCAACAAAGACCCTAGGATCCACTCATGGCTGGTCTACCTAACTGCGTTCGTAATTGTGTATTGTGCATGTTCTCATTGGTGGCGGAGGGGACCAACAATTTTACGTGGGTTCAGAACCACAAAACCTTAATTTTACTACCTTAACTATACCCAATCTATCAACATATGCATCTAATCGATTTTCAAACATGTTTATAGACATGCTACTAATTATTTCTACCTGCAAACTATTCCACCTATTTACTATTCTATGCGTAAACACGTTTTAGGCAACTGCTGTCTCGAATCTTCTACTTGTCAACTTACAACCGTTAATTCTAGTCCTATTATATTGAGATATTTCGAAAAATCTATCTCTATCTACGTTATCGAACCCATTCATAATTTTGAAAACCTGGATTAGATCACCCCTTAGCTTCCTAGTCACGAGTGTATTCAATTTTAACTCCTTAAGCCTATGCTCGTACGACTTCGACCTAAGCGACGGAATCATTTTAGTTGCTCGTCTTTGAACTCTTTCGAGTTTGTCTATATCTTTTCGCATATGCGGATTCCAAGATTGGATCGCGTACTCCAAATGAGGTCTAACTAATTATTTATAAAGAGGAACTATAATATCGCGCGATTTGTACTCAAAATTCCGAGCTATAAAACCTAACACTTTGTTCGCTTTATTTACCGCTTTTGTACTTTGTTTCGCTACTTTTAAATCACCAGTAACTACAACTCCTAAATCCTTTTCCTGCTCTACGCTTGCTAACTCCTTCACTGACATACTATACGCAAAATTACCGATACGCGCACCTATATGTAGAATTTTGCACTTATCGACGTTAAATCACATTTTCCATGTGACTGACCAATCAACGATTTTATTCAGATCTTCCTGGATTTTACCTCTATCTTCGTAATTAATCGCCCTACCACCCAACTTCGTGTCATCCGCAAACTTTAAAACTGTACTGACTAGGCCGACATCTAAATCGTTAATATTTATAAGAAAAAGCAACGGGCCCAATATAGAACCCTGAGGAACGCTGCTCGCTACATTAGCCCAACACGACTCTGCTCCATCAACGAACACCCTCTGTTTCCTATCTCGCAACCACTCTTCTATCCAATTTATTACTACACCCCTGATTCCATGAGCATTAGTTTTTCAATGAGTCTTTTGTGCGGTACGGTGTTAAACGCTTTTTGAAAATCTAAATACACTACATCAACCGCCCGATGACTATCGTAAACTTCAACAACGCATTGAAAAAATTCTAAAAGATTAGTTAAGCAAGATTTGTTTCGCCTAAAACCGTGCTGCTTATTTCTAACCAAGTTATGCAATTGTAAGTGTTCGACTGTACGATCCCTAATTATTGATTCCAGTAGCTTACCTACAACAGACGTTAAACTGATTGGCCTATAATTACCCGCCGCACCTTTATCGCCTTACTTAAAGATAGGTGTTACGTTTGCTAACTTGAAATTATCTGGTATGCACCCCTCAGAAATAGATGCATACAAATTTTTTGTTAGCTGCACAAGAATGCTCTTTTAATTCTTTTAGTTATATGGGATATATGGAATCCGGCCCCAGTGATTTACACTTTTTCTTTTTATCAATATAGCGCATTACCTCCTCTTTACTAATCACAATATTATACAAAATATTACCATTATCAAAAGGTATTATGTCTATGACCATAGGGATATTCGTTACATCTTCTATAGTAATAACTGACGTAAAAAATTCGTTTAGCAAGGTAGCCATTTCCTTGTTTTCAGAAACTAGATCTCCTTAACATTTTTCAACGGCCCCAAGACACTTTTTACTGGATTTCTATTGTTGACGTATTGAAAGAATCGCTTTGGGTTTTCTTTACCGTCACGAGCTATGGAGATTTCAAATTCGCGCTTGCACTTTTTATTACACTTTTCATTTCACGCCTTACAGGTATGTAGTTGTTTCGTAACCACAAATTGTCTTTATCGCACTTATGTAGCCTATAAGCCCTATCTCTACTCTTTATAATATCTCCTACTGTAGAAGTAAACCACAAGGGCTTGTTGTTTACTTTCGCACGCTTAATTTTGTACGGTACACATTCCTCATTTATAGTCCTAAATACTTTTTCAAACGATTCCCACATTAGTTTTGCGTTGGAGATCCCCTTTACGTTTTCCCAATTGACGTGTGACAACTTATTTCGAAATTTACAAAAGTCTGCGTGCTGGAAGTTAGGAATTTTAGCCGAGTTAGCTGGTTTCGAGTGACTTACCTAGAGGACAAACTCTACCATATTGTGATCGCTATTGCTTAATGGTTCTATTACTTGAATATCAGTGATTAGCCTATCATCCGTCGCTATTACTAAATCTAAAATTAGTCTATCATTCATAGTTACTACTAAATCTAAAATACTGTCTAACCTCGTAGGTTCCCTAATCTTTTAAATAAGAAAGCTATCCTCGAGAAAATTAACTAAACGATTACCTTCCGCGTCTCCCTGCATTGTATCGTAATTCACGTCCGCGCAATTAAAGTCACCCATAACCAAAGCCTGCTCACTACCTATTATTCTCTTTAGTTCACGATATAACGCTTCGTCCGTATCAGCTGTTTGATTAGGGGGCCTATATATAACCGCAACTAGAAGTTTGAAATCGTTCAATTTAAGTTCTGCTACAGCCGAATCTATCGGTTCTGGAATTGTGTGCTTTACTTCTATAACGTTCGCAATATTATCTTTGGTATACAACATAACACCGACTCCTCGCCTACCTATTCAGTTTTTAACAAAAAGTCTATAACCTCTAATTTGATACTCCCGTACAAAGTCACGTGTTTCAATGCTAAGCCACGATTCATTTATCGCAATTAAATCATAGTCTTTACAAGCAATTAAAGAAAAAAATCCGTTTATTTTATTTCGTAGGCTACTAGCAATTAAGCATAGAACCTTCAGATTGTTTTTAATTGCGACAACTTCGCGAGCGCAGGAGAAATTTGTGGAATTTTCGCTGCGAGCGTTAGAGTTATGGCAGCCTGAAAAGAGGAGACAATATTATGAAATATTCTTCCTAAACTCGAAGCTCCAACGTCATTAAGATGAAGTCCATCTCCGAGGAACAAGTCCCTCCTGTCGTAGAAACTGTTCCAAAAATTCTCAAAATGCACGCCTTCCTGTTGGCTAAGAGACTTTAGGTTATTGTTGATATAGGACGCCTTGCTGTAGAAATCGCTACGTTGGATAATTCGAGGAAGTATACCTGTTAGAACAATCTTATTAGTTTTTCCCTTAGTCGCTCTAGTAAGTCCCCGTACCTAGCCAGTAGTTCTTCCGATCTAGAATTTAAAACGTTATTAGTACCGACATGAATAGGATACGTTGTGTCCTCAGAGGTTCCGTCTGTAAAATGGTCAACACTATTAGTTATATACTCCACCCTTGCACCAGGGTAGCAGTGACGGCGCCTACGACGAGGGTTTCTCCCACATAATTCCTCCAGCTGCCCTCGAACAATGAAATCGCCAACGAGTCGTATTTCCGGTTCATCAGCATCTTCAAAACCTAAAACAGAGAACGTATTGTTTGTTATTACTGGTAGACAAGTCTTATGTTTTCTCAATGGGGCTCCATCACGCACTCGAACGAAGGGTTGGGAACTAGGGGAAGAGAGGGGGATAGTAGTACTATTTATATTATTAGTAGAAACTGAGGCAGGAGAGGTCGAAACGGGAGTCTCAAGTGATTCTAATTTTGCCGTCATGAGCATCACGCTTTTTTCTAGCCTCACTCTAGCCTCCCTCTCATGCTCTAACTCGTTCCTCAGGACTTCCATACTTGAGCACCACTTGCAAACGAACGGTTCATTATTATTACGCAATTCGATGATCACAGCATAATTTGAGATCTGAAAATATAAAATCACCTCTCGCTCTGATTCGTATTTATAAAACATTATTAGGTATGTTAGTGTATATATATATATGTATATATATATATATATTATATATATACACCGTATGTCCCCTTGAACTTTGTTTTATATTCTTAACATCTTAATTGTCTATAAATATGAAACACTGTAAAAACAAAACAAAGCTATAGTTAACTGTTTAATCGTAATTAACTGTAATACTTTAATACCATGTAATTAATGTACTTTAATGAAACTGTTATTAATGATAATAATATATAATGTAATTAATGTACTTTAATTAACGATAATATTTACTATAATGTAATTACTGTACTTTACTAAAACTATAATTAACGATAATAAGCGAATGTATATTAATTGGTAATTACAATCATAATTGTAATAAACCAAAATTACAACGTACTCAGAGATGTACTTAAATTGTTCAATGTACTACTCCGAAATTATGTCGCCCTTTAGAAATTTATACTCGGCGAAAATACGATTATTTTTATTAATATTTTTAAAATTTTATTTGGAATCTTTCAAAAATTCTGATCACGTGTTTAAAGGTGGAAACTTAACCTTCAAACTGCACTCCCCCAAAATTTAGATGATATATAAAGCATGTAAATGTAAAAAAACGTTACTTCGATTACTTCGATTACGACTTCTTCTTAGACTCCACTCCCAGAGGAAGGGTCAGAGGCCCCTTGCCTCCTTAATTTTTAGATTCCGGCCTGAGCCATGGTCAAGAGAGGTCGAACCTCTACCCTGTAAATTCAGAGCAGTACCTGTACATTTTTAGAAGTAAATTACAGTGAAAGAAAGTTTTTTTTAATCTTTTCCTTCGAGCCGTGCCTTCCTCCGAGAACTCAGTTAATAAAGTCAATAAGTTATAAAAAGAAATCGGCGAACCTTCAGAGAAATTATCAGAGTATTATAGAAAGGGGGTTCACAGTCTGTCGACCCTATAGCGAGAAAAAAAAATTAGAAATTATAAGAAAACTACCGCGAGAAATATCCGTTGCTGCCTCCTAGCCAGAACCCCTTCGACTACGAACCAACCCAGGCCATAGACGGAGGGGTTAATATATATATATATATTATATATGAAAATGAAAGGAAAAGGTTTATTGGCAGACTATAGTCCATATGACAAATATTTTTAATACAATGACTGTTCATATACTAAGGATAGAAATATATACAATTGATTACAAATAATACTCCAATGTCGAAGTTAAGTGGAGCTACAGACAGACGTTTTCGTACCAAGAAGTCCATAGCTTAGAGGATAAATGGCAGGACTCATAGATAGCTTGAATGATCGGGTTGGTTGATTTTTTAATTCTTTGCATTAGGCTGTGTTGAGTACGTCTTGTTACCTCCGGGAAGCTCGGGACATTGCGGGTAGCAAACATTTGCGAATCTGAGCATCTCGGGGGTAATTTATGTAAGAGTCTAAAAGAACTGTTGTACAGCAAATTTAGGGTTATGCCAGAACCTTTTTTATAATTTACCAGAGTTGCTGACCGTATATATTACTTCAGAAAGTACAAAAGAGTGTGTCTTTAGCTTCACTTGTACAGAAGCGAAAGTTCCTTATGGTCATATTTGCTTTAGCACACAGGCTTCGAGATTGTTTTTTTATATCCGAGTCATCACTCAAGGAGCTAGTAATAGTTTGACCCAAATACTTAAACTCTTGTACTTCCTCAATTACTTCACCATTCATTTTAAACCTTATATCAGCTGGCTGATTACAGCTTTTCGGATGAAATTGCATAACCTTAGTTTTTGTAACATTAAAAAGAATATCATGTTTCTGCGAATACACTTCGCAGACTTTTAGTAGCCGATCCAGACCTTTAACACAGGGACTTATTAACACCATATCATCGGCATAAACTAAGTTATTTATCCTTGTGTTATCTATACGACACCCCACTGTTGCCTCGTTAAGTGAAGCAATTTATCCGTCAACATACACATTAAACAGCATATGGGAGAGCAAGGAGCCTTGTCTCACCCCGCAAGAGGAGCCAAAACACACGGATAGTACATTGCCCCACCTAACAGTGAAAGATTGGTGGGAATACCAAAATTTCAATAAATTTAATAAGTACATAGGAACCTTCCTGTTTTCTAGTTTTGCAAATAAAATATTGTGGTTCATCCTATCATATGCCTTACTTATATCTAGGAAACAGCTATAAATAGTTGAATTACTGTCAATGTATTTATGATAAATATTGTTTCGTTAAGTACATAGATACACAGGTCAGTTGAGTGGAACCTTTTAAAGCCGAATTGACTAGATGTCCATAGGAAATCATTTAAGCGGCGTAACAAGAGTTTTCTAGTAGTTTCGTGAAGCAAGAAGCGACAGCAATAGGCCTGTAATTATTGCTGAACGAATGTATCCGTACTTATTATCTCCGTACTTATTACCGTAGATTATCTCGTCATGAACTCTGCAAGGATATAGCTATGAGCAAGCATGGCTGATAGGAGCAATGATATATGCAGACATACTACGTCATTTGCATATTTTAAGTGCTCATTCGATAAGTTATCTACCCCGACGCAGAACCAATCTTTAACTCTTTAATTAACCTCGTTACTTCAGAAAATGATATCAAAGTATTTTCCCTTGTCCCTCCCACAATCGTTTCGCTGCAACCTATCTTAAGATTATCTCTGCTCACACTGTTAGGACTGTTAGAATAGTAGTTTTTCCACAGCTTTGCAATTTTATCCTCCCACGACACCCCATCGATTGTCGGAGGGAGGACATTTTTGACACCCGTTTGATTCTAAACAAATTTCCAAAAAATTTTATTATCTTTATTTATGCGAGCTTCACAGCTTTTGATGCTCGAATAGACTCTTCTACTTCTTTACGTCGCCTTTTGGCCGCATCATCCTGACCCCTAGTTCTACACATATGCCTGTATACTGGTTCTAATCTGGGTCTACCATGAAAGCACCACAAATCGTAGGCGTCTTTCGATTCCCTTATTAGGGAGGCAGTAAAATCATTCCATCCAGGAATAATCTTAGTATAATAGTTGTAAGATTTAATCCTTCCTGCTTCTCTTAACAGGGATATTATCTTACTATAATACCTATCTATGAGTTTACAGTGAGAATAATTTGAACAAGGATTATTACAGGCAAGATGCAAAATTTCTAAATTATTAAAAAGGTGAATTGTTCTCTCTTTGTATTCTATTCTGTGCTGCATATTAATATTGGACCAATCGACGCGATTATTCTTACCTATTAGGTTCTTGTTAAGTCGTGTTGCGCATAAATTGGTAAAGTTAATTAATATTTCTAATGGTCTATGATCAGAAAGAAGGAAATCATGCAGAATATGAACTCTAACAATTCGATCCTTTAGATTATTACGAGTGAGACAATGATCAATCCACCTGGTGATACCACTCATATCACTAAAGTATGTAAAATTACCACTGGTTACCCCTAATACCTCTATATCACTTATACTTAAATTGGTCGACTCGCACATGTTACCCAATTCTACAAAGAATTCCGAGTTCACATGTGCGTTAAAGTCCCCCATTATTATAGAGTACAGTGAGAATATTTGGGGTTATCTGATAATGACTTTATTTTGTACAGCAAATCAATGTATTCATCTAGATTACTGCCGTTGTTGTATGGTAAATAGCAGTTTACAATTAATATGCAATCATTGTTCACTTGTAATCCAATGCCTAACACCTTACATTATCGCTTGTTAAAAATTTTATAAGTTTTTACAAATTTTTCCTTATTAAGAAAGCAACACCACCAAAAGTCCTACCGTACATTAATTCATCTGAAAGGTCTACTGCTGATGACGCATGGTACATAAATTCATCATGGATGATAGAGAGGAATTTTAGCTCTTGCTTAGGTAGCCAGTGCTCCTCAGGAGTATCAAATCTGCACTGTCGCAGATTTTATGAACATCTACAGTTGAATTCCTCACTGACCTTACATTATATGAGACTATTTTCAACAAGTTATCCGCCATCACTGATAGACTGATTATTATTATTATTGTTATAATTTTGCCTGTTATCAAATCTTGAAAAGTGAATAAACTCCTTAAAAATAATACCGTCTGGCCATTGACTCATATTATACGGGTTGAAATGTGCATTTACACCTTTGATTATTACTTTAAAAGAGTTATATTACGGAGATTTCGTGTTTAGTTTATTAACAATTAATATACTGTGTTTACCACTGACTTCTTCCATCATGTGTCGAATATCGCTTGACTCGTTCGAGAGCTGAATTCGCCACACAAAGAAAGTGAGAATCCCCATCGGTGGTGTCGCCGCGGAGACTGGTTGAGGAAACCTTCGGAAAGGGCGCCTGTTAACAGAGACCCACCCGTGCTCCTCCCTCGATCTCCCTGAGGCAGAGTTGCCTGCCTGGGGGATGGGTGGCACAACCTTTGGGGGATAGGAGACCCCTCCCTTACTCTGTGGCTTGGTGAGGGTCTGTTAGCGGTGTTTATAACCTGACGGCCGTGCGTACCCCTCCTTCTTCGGTGGGAGGGGGGGGGAACTGCGCACCGAGCGAGGCGTAATCGAACGCCTCTCCTCTAGCAAATACTATAGCAAAAGAAAACCTATAGTATTTGTTATTTACAATTACTTATTCGGACTATAGTGGATTTAATTATCCTAGACGAGTTTATTTTTCCATGCACGGTCTGAGCGTGTCATAAAAAACCTCAGGGAACCATTCTCAGTTCAATCCCATCTTCAAACGGACATGTTATTTGCCTTGAAAAGTAGACGCTCAATTCTGCCAGTTGAGGTTTAAGTTTTGATTTTTGGCTAAAAATATAATAGTTACCCCTTTTTCATTGATGTATTCAATCTGACGAGAAGGCAGCGAGTCTTTTGCTTATATTGAGGTTCTAAATGTAGCTGGGCTAGGCTTCTTTTTTGGGACCTCTTTGCGAGGGAACCGTTGCCGACGTCGGGCATCATGAAAAAGAAAAACTATAGAAATTGTCATTTACCATTAATTATTTGGACTATAGTGGACTACATATATATGTATATATATATATATATACACATATATATATATATTATATATATATTATATATATATATATATATATATATATATATATATATATATATATATATATGATATATATTATGTTATAATGTTATAATGTTTCAGATCAACAAAGACCCTAGGATCCACTCATGGCTGGTCTACCTAACTGCGTTCGTAATTGTGTATTGTGCATGTTCTCATTGGTGGCGGAGGGGACCAACAATTTTACGTGGGTTCAGAACCACAAAACCTTAATTTTACTACCTTAACTATACCCAATCTATCAACATATGCATCTAATCGATTTTCAAACATGTTTATAGACATGCTACTAATTATTTCTACCTGCAAACTATTCCACCTATTTACTATTCTATGCGTAAACACGTTTTAGGCAACTGCTGTCTCGAATCTTCTACTTGTCAACTTACAACCGTTAATTCTAGTCCTATTATATTGAGATATTTCGAAAAATCTATCTCTATCTACGTTATCGAACCATTCATAATTTTGAAAACTGGATAGATCACCCCTTAGCTTCCTAGTCACGAGTGTATTCAATTTTAACTCCTTAAGCCTATGCTCGTACGACTTCGACCTAAAGCGACGGAATCATTTTAGTTGCTCGTCTTTGAACTCTTTCGAGTTTGTCTATATCTTTTCGCATATGCGGATTCCAAGATTGGATCGCGTACTCCAAATGATGGTCTAACTAAGTAGTTATAAAGAGGAACTATAATATCGCGCGATTTGTACTCAAAATTCCGAGCTATAAAACCTAACACTTTGTTCGCTTTAATTTACCGCTTTTGTACTTTGTTTCGCTACTTTTAAATCACCAGTAACTACAACTCCTAAATCCTTTTCCTGCTCTACGACTTGCTAACTCCTTCACTGACATACTATACGCAAAATTACCGATACGCGCACCTATATGTAGAATTTTGCACTTATCGACGTTAAATCACATTTTCCATGTGACTGACCAATCAACGATTTTTTATTCAGATCTTCCTGGATTACCTCTATCTTCGTAATTAATCGCCCTACCACCCACTTCGTGTCATCCGCAAACTTTAAAAACTGTACTGACTAGGCCGACATCTAAATCGTTAATATTTAAAGAAAAAAGCAACGGGCCCAAATAGAACCCTGAGGAACGCTGCTCGCTACATTAGCCCAACACGACTCTGCCCATCAACGAACACCCTCTGTTTCCTATCTCGCAACCACTCTTCTATCCAATTTATACTACACCCCTGATTCCATGAGCATTAGTTTTTCAATGAGTCTTTTGTGCGGTACGGTGTTAAACGCTTTTTGAAAATCTAAATACACTACATCAACCGCCGATGACTATGTAAACTTCAACAACGCATTGAAAAAATTCTAAAAAGATTAGTTAAGCAAGATTTGTTTCGCCTAAAACCGTGCTGCTATCTAACCAAGTTATGCAATTGTAAGTGTTCGACTGTACGATCCCTAATTATTGATTTCCAGTAGCTTACCTACAACAGACGTTAAAAACTGATTGGGCCTATAATTACCCGCCGCACCTTTATCGCCTTACTTAAAGATAGGTGTTACGTTTGCTAACTTGAAATTATCTGGTATGCACCCCTCAGAAATAGATGCATAAAAATTTTTTGTTAGCTGCACAAGAATGCTCTTTTAATTCTTTTAGTTATATGGGATATATGGAATCCGGCCCCAGTGATTTACACTTTTTCTTTTTATCAATATAGCGCATTACCTCCTCTTTACTAATCACAATATTATACAAAATATTACCATTATCAAAAGGTATTATGTCTATGACCATAGGGATATTCGTTACATCTTCTATAGTAATAACTGACGTAAAAAATTCGTTTAGCAAGGTAGCCATTTCCTTGTTTTCAGAAACTAGATCTCCTTAACATTTTTCAACGGCCCCAAGACACTTTTTACTGGATTTCTATTGTTGACGTATTGAAAGAATCGCTTTGGGTTTTCTTTACCGTCACGAGCTATGGAGATTTCAAATTCGCGCTTGCACTTTTTATTACACTTTTCATTTCACGCCTTACAGGTATGTAGTTGTTTCGTAACCACAAATTGTCTTTATCGCACTTATGTAGCCTATAAGCCCTATCTCTACTCTTTATAATATCTCCTACTGTAGAAGTAAACCACAAGGGCTTGTTGTTTACTTTCGCACGCTTAATTTTGTACGGTACACATTCCTCATTTATAGTCCTAAATACTTTTTCAAACGATTCCCACATTAGTTTTGCGTTGGAGATCCCCTTTACGTTTTCCCAATTGACGTGTGACAACTTATTTCGAAATTTACAAAAGTCTGCGTGCTGGAAGTTAGGAATTTTAGCCGAGTTAGCTGGTTTCGAGTGACTTACCTAGAGGACAAACTCTACCATATTGTGATCGCTATTGCTTAATGGTTCTATTACTTGAATATCAGTGATTAGCCTATCATCCGTCGCTATTACTAAATCTAAAATTAGTCTATCATTCATAGTTACTACTAAATCTAAAATACTGTCTAACCTCGTAGGTTCCCTAATCTTTTAAATAAGAAAGCTATCCTCGAGAAAATTAACTAAACGATTACCTTCCGCGTCTCCCTGCATTGTATCGTAATTCACGTCCGCGCAATTAAAGTCACCCATAACCAAAGCCTGCTCACTACCTATTATTCTCTTTAGTTCACGATATAACGCTTCGTCCGTATCAGCTGTTTGATTAGGGGGCCTATATATAACCGCAATAGA
>JAJOZX010011996.1:0-40000 GCA_023014485.1 Bathynomus jamesi
GTGCTTGAGAATCTTGAGAATGCCTGATGACCAAACCTGATTTGGGATCAGATATTCAGCATTGAAGTTACAATAAAAAACTAACTAAAATGATAAGATTCAAGGTCAAGTGAGATAACATTTATTAAGGTTATTAATAATTAAATTCAATAAACGTAATCAAAATGGCAGTAAATTAACGCTATATTCTTGTCGCCCTTGAAAAAATGGTACCCGGTCGATTCGCTGACGGACGTTTTGCCGACAGACATTTTGCCGACAGACATTTTGCCGACAGACATTTTGCCGACGGACGTTTCGCCGAACGGACGATTCGCCGAACGGACTGTCATTAATATTTCTATGACAAAATCCACACACATGTTATTAAAGGTTATTATTAAATGTTATTGAATTATTTGTTAAAATATTAAATTAGGACCTTTTCCAGTTTGTGTACCGTTTTTCATATAATTTATTTTTGCTTTTAAGGGCTAACTAACGAAAATATCATGACCTAACCTAACCAATCGTCAAGGGCGTAGAGTTAACCTAACGATTGGTTAGGTTAGGTCGTGATATTTTCGTTAGTTAGCCTTATAAGCCTAATAACTAAAGAGATTGATATTATCATCATTTTGATCTGAAAAGAAAAACGGTACACAAACTGGAAAAGGTACTTAAATTATGTTAAATTGACAGTTAAAGACGCTTGACGTAAAAACATAGATACCTTTTTAAAAAATTTATATCGATAATACTATATAAAATGTTTATCTATATATATATATATATATATATATATCTCGGTGTATATTGTATAATTTAAAACTTTCGTTTTAGACCATGGAATTCACTTTGATGGTGTCCTGCGAATTTGTCTACAACAATTTGTCTACAGATACAATTCATCTACAACAATTTGTCTACAGATACAATTCATCTACAACAATTTGTCTACAGATACAATTTAACTACAACAATTTGTCTACAGATACAATTTAACTACAACAATTTGTCTACAGATACAATTTAACTACAACAATTTGTCTACAGATACAATTTAACTACAACAATTTGTCTACAGATACAATTTAACTACAACAATTTGTCTACAGATACAATTTAACTACAACAATTTGTCTACAGATACAATTTAACTACAACAATTTGTCTACAGATACAATTTAACTACAACAATTTGTCTACAGATACAATTTAACTACAACAATTTGTCTACAGATACAATTTAACTACAACAATTTGTCTACAGATACAATTTAACTACAACAATTTGTCTACAGATACAATTTAACTACAACAATTTGTCTACAGATACAATTTAACTACAACAATTTGTCTACAGATACAATTTAACTACAACAATTTGTCTACAGATACAATTTAACTACAACAATTTGTCTACAGATACAATTTAACTACAACAATTTGTATACAGATACAATTTAACTACAACAATTTGTCTACAGATACAATTTAACTACAACAATTTGTCTACAGATACAATTTAACTACAACAATTTGTCTACAGATACAATTTAACTACAACAATTTGTCTACAGATACAATTTAACTACAACAATTTGTCTACAGATACAATTTAACTACAACAATTTGTCTACAGATACAATTTAACTACAACAATTTGTCTACAGATACAATTTAACTACAACAATTTGTCTACAGATACAATTTAACTACAATAATTTGTCTACAGATACAATTTAACTACAACAATTTGTCTACAGATACAATTTAACTACAATAATTTGTCTACAGATACAATTTAACTACAATAATTTGTCTACAGATACAATTTAAACTACAATAATTTGTCTACAGATACAATTTAACTACAATAATTTGTCTACAGATACAATTTAACTACAATAATTTGTCTACAGATACAATTTAATTACAATAATTTGTCTACAGATACAATTTAACTACAATAATTTGTCTACAGATACAATTTGTCTAGAGAAACTATTACTAATATTATTTTAAAAAAATGACGATTGGTTAGGTTAAGTCGTGATATTTTCGTATGTTTTAACAGTAAACTAACGAAAATATCATGACTTAACCTAACCAATCGTCAAGGGTGTACTAACTTTTTATGGCCTTTCTCTGAATCAATAAATTGAAGAGGCATTGTGGGTTACTGAACAGTGAACAATGTAAAAGTTCCAGGATGACTGCAATTTTGAGTGCGAAAACCTAAGACATAAGTTACTAAGATTTAAAAAAGGCAACAAACGAACAAACGTTTCAGAATAGCTTAAACTATAAAGGCACAAACGCAAGACTTAAATTATAAAAGTTAACAACTAATTTTCGTATTTAAATTATATTTGTTTTTTTTTTAAATAATATTAGTAATAGTTTCTCTAGACAAATTGTATCTGTAAACAAATTATTGTAGTTAAATTGTATCTGTAGACTAATTGTTGTAGATAAATTGTTGTAGACAAATTGTTGTAGATGAATTGTATCTTTAGACAAAATGTTGTAGACAAATTCGCCGGACACCGTCAAAGTGAATTCCATGGTCTAAAACGAAAGTTTTAAATTATACAATATACACCTATATATATATATATATATATATAAACACAGACCGTGCATGGAACAAGGAACTCTTCTGGGAAAATTAAATCCACTATAGTCCGAATAAGTAATGGTAAATGACAAATACCATAGTTTTTCTTTTTCATGATTTTAGCCCGACGTGGGCAACGGGTCTCTCGCAAAGAGATCCCATAAATATAGCTTCCCTCACCAGCTATCTGCAAAGCAGACAGGATCCAGCTTTGGGACATGGATCTAGGGTTTAAAGCAAGCCTAGATCCCTACATTCAGAACCTCTATATAAGTAAAAGACTCGTTGCATTCACGTCGGGTTGAATAAAACAAAGAAAAAGGGGTAACTATTGTATTTTTAGCCAAAAAAAAACAAAAACTTAAACCTCAACCGGGACATTGAGCGTCCACTTTTCAAGGCACGTAACACGTCCGTTTAGTATACACAAACTCAGAATGGTTCCCTGAGAAAATTATATGTTAAACACAGACCGTGCATGGAAAAAGAAAAACTATGGTATTTGTCATTTACCATTACTTATTCGGACTATAGTGGATTTAATTTTCCCAGAAGAGTTCCTTGTTCCATGCACGGTCTGTGTTTAACATATAATTTTCTCAGGGAACCATTCTGAGTTTGTGTATATATATATATATATATATATATATATATATATATATATAAAAGGTATCTGTTTTTACGTCAAGCGTCTATAACTGTCAATTTAACATAATTTAATATTTTAACAAAATAATTCAATAACATTTAATAATAACCGTTAATAACATGTGTGTGTATTTTGTCATAGAAATATTAATGACAGTCCATTCTGCGAATCATCCGTTCGATGAATCGTCCATTCTGCGAATCGTCCGTGCGGCGAATCGTCCGTTCGGCGAAACAGCCGTCGGCGAATCGTCCGTTCGGCGAAACGTCCGTCGGCAAAATGTCTGTCGGCAAAACGTCCGTCGGCGAATCGACCGGCCACGGAAAAAATATAAATGGGTTTCATTGACCAGAATTATCAATTATTTATGTGATTGTAAATTGTAAAACCAATGTAGGCCTATTTATTTTATTATGGGTCTTTCCTGTTTCATTAACTGCTTCCGATTTTTATGAAAACAACGTGATATATACAGTTTTTCACGCTGATTTCCAAATTATAAACCATTTCATCGAGAAATACTTACGTTAGGTTAGGTTAAGTTAGGCTTATTAGCATTTGATGTTTTCTAGAACACTGTTTTTCTTTCGGTATTAAGTTATATTCTCGTAAAAAATTTACTGCATTTTCTTCTGTCTCAGTCTTCCTATATAATTCTAGAAAATTAAATTTGTCAGTCATTGGAAAGTAAAAAGATGTTGAACTATAGTCTATGCTTGCAGCGGAAGAACAAAATAGATCCGCAACACCTTGTTTAAAAAATAGCCTAGCCTATGCTTGCAGTGATAGTCTATGCTTGCAGCGGAAGAACAAAATAGATGCGCAACACCACCGTTTAAAAAATAGCCTAGCCTATGCTTGCAGTGATTACACCGTTCTAGTACTTTTTGTATTCTATAATTTACTTTCATTTCGAAAAAACTTATTTTTAGAATGAGCGTATTATTTTAAAATTTCTATAGCCTACGCTCTTTCAAACATTTGCTAGTTTCTGCACATTATAACTTTTTGGTTATATATTTCTCGATGAAATGGTTTATAATTTTGAAATCAGCGTGAAAAACTGTACATATCACGGTGTTTTCATAAAAATCGGAAACAGTTAATGAAACAGGAAAGATCCTTTATTATTAATAAAGTTATTTAATTCAATTAAATTTAATTCAATTCAATTCACTTTAATTTTGTTTCAAACTTACATCGTCATGTTAATTTCTGATTGCAATTTTTTTATTTCACATGCCTCATTATCATATTAATTTATTCAGGTATATAAAACACCTGTTATTTAATTAATAATTTAAATGTGAATTTTCCAGATTTAAAAAATGGGGAAAGGGGGAGTTTTGGGGTCTAAGTTCCGACTACGACCACCACTGGATTTTGACCGAAGATCAAAAAATTCTCAGAGATAAAATCATCGAATTGTGCAGAGTGAAAATCAGGCCTCACTCGGTAAGTTCAATCTTCGGAATCATTTGCCAATAGTTAATTAGTTATTTTTCTAGATCTGCAACTGTGGCCATCTTATTGCACCGTTCCCATAAGATCAACAAGGTGCATGACAAATGAGTCTGAGGCGGTGTAGTAGTAGTTGAATGAGTGACTGTCTTCTGCGATCAGATGTTTGCGATATTAATTGCTGAATTATACAATTAAGAAAGACAACTTTGAGAAAAATAAAATGAAAATGAAAAAGTTTATTGGCAGACTATAGTCCATATGACAAATATTATTAATACAATGACAGTTCATATACTAAGGATAGAAATATATACAATTGATTAGAAATAATACTGTACTGTCGAAGTTAAGTGGAGCTACAGACAGACGTTTTCGTACCAAGAACTCCATAGCTTAGAGGATAAATGGCAGGACTCATGGATAGCTTGGATGATCGGGTTGGTTGATTTTTTAATTCTTTGCATTAGACTGTGTTGAGCACGTCTTGTTACCTCTGGGAAGCTTGGGACATTGCGGGTAGCAAACATGCTGAGCATCTCGGGGGTAATTTATGTAAGAGTCTAAAAGACCTGTTGTACAGCAAATTTAGGGTTCTGCCAGAACCTTTTTTATAATTCACCCAGAGTTGCTGACCGTATATATTACTGCAGAAAGTACGAAAGAGTGTCTTTAGCTTCACTTGTACAGAAGCGAAAGTTCCTTATGGTCATATTCACTTTAGCACACAGGCTTCGAGATTGTTTTCTTATATCCGAGTCATCACTCAAGGAGCTGGTAATAGTTTGACCCAAATACTTAAACTCTTGTACTTCCTCAATTACTTCACCATTCATTTTAAACCTTATATCAGCTGGCTGATTACAGCTTTTAGGATGAAACTGCATAACCTTAGTTTTTGTAACATTAAAAAGAATATCATGTTTCTGCGAATACACTTCGCAGACTTTTAGTAGCCGATCCAGACCTTTAACAGAGGGACTTATTAACACCATATCATCGGCATAAACTAAATTATTTATCCTTGTGTTACCTATACAACATCCCACTGTTGCCTCATTAAGTGAAGCAATTAATCCGTCAATATACACATTAAACAGCATAGGGGAGAGCAAGGAGCCAAAAAACTCGGATAGTATATTGCCCCACTTAACAGTGAAAGATTGGTGGGAATACCAAAATTTCAATAAATTTAATATGTACATGGGAACCTTTCTGTCTTCTAGTTTTGCAAATAAAATATTGTGGTTCACCCTATCATATGCCTTACTTATATCAAGGAAACAGCTATAAATGGTTGAATTACTGTCAATGTATTTAGATATTGTTTCTTTAAGTACATAGAAACACAGGTTAGTTGAGTGGGACCTTTTAAAGCCAAACTGATTAGGAGATGTCCATAGGAAATCATTTAATCGGAGTAACGAGTTTTTCTAGTAGTTTCGAGAAGCAGGAAGCGACAGCAATAGGCCTGTAATTATTGCTGGACAGAATGTCTCCGTACCTATTTTTGACCAGGGGCAAGATATATACCCTCATGAACTCTGCAGGGATATAGCTATGAGCCAGCATGGCTGATAGGAGCAATGATATATGCAGACATACTACGTCATTTGCATATTTTAAGTGCTCATTCGATAAGTCATCTACCCCTGACGCAGAACCAGTCTTTAACTCTTTAATTAACCTCTTTACTTCAGAAACTTATATCAAAGTATTTTCCCTTGTCCCTCCCACAATCGTTTCGCTGCAATCTATCTTAAGATTATCCCTACTCACACTGTTAAGAATGTTAGAGTAGTGGTTTTTCCACAGCTTTGCACTTTCATCCTACCCCGACACCCCATCGATTGTCGGAGTGGGTTAAGTCTTGAAGACTTAACCCTTCAGTGGGCGAAGGTCCTTAGTGTCTTCGATGTAGTTTTCACAGCCTGTTTCAAATTTATGTAAATGTGTTTCAGATAAACATACATCACTGTTTGTGTTCAGTTAAATTTTGCAGATATTTTAATTTGTAAACTACTTTACTGGTGTATAGTCTTTGTATATTTGCATATAGCAAGGCTAGTTGAAGAGTTAATAGTCTTTGGGTTCATTCTTTTTTTCTTTTGGTCAGTGTTGGTGAGTGAGCTGTCGCACTGGAAATGTCATCCTTGATGCCATTGTGTTCGTTGAATCAACTGTGGGTTGTTTTAAAAAGGTGGATGTACGTATGTATTGGTGGGGTACACATATATGATATTTAAGAAGTTCTATCCTTTCTCACAAACTGCACATAATATTTGTTGTTTTATAGTTCTTATTTCTTCTAAAAAATCTTTTTCATCGAAAAGATATGCTTTTATTTGAGGTTCGAGATTCGTTTCTCTGTGTCTTCTTTGTGTACCTTTATCAATGAGGAAATATGGCCATTCCTTATTTAAACATTTACCCTCTCTGATAATTAAAACCCACTCTAATAGACAGAGTTTATTTCCACAACAGTTTCGATGCCCAGTGGCATCCTCTTCGGGCGGATACAGAAAAACGAATGAACCAAAAACAAGAGGGAAGACAGTCCAGGGACCATTAAGAAATTCGCACCTAGGTTAGATCCCGTTCTCCCGACACTGGAAGGGCATTTTTATTAAAGGGTCCCGCTTATAAGTCCATTAGCACAAATTTAAAACTATCTTTGTTCTATACATACAGATTCTATTATTTTTTTACATAATTATTAGACTACACTTATTATTAAATTTATTACATTTAATATTGCATTATTATTTATTACAGAAATTATAAATTTATTATTACATTGATTATTACATTGTTGTTTATTATACAGAAATTGTAAACCGAAAAACGAATGAAAAAGGCGAGAAGGAAACAATCCAGTGACCATTAAGGAATTCGCACCTAGGCTAGATCCCCCAAAACAGGCACCCATTCATTTAAAACAATATTAAAATTGGTGTAGGATGTATGGCGGTGTGCTGCATGGAACAGATATTCTGCGTATAAAGGAATTTTTATATTCAGAGGTCCTGCATTGTGGCAAATGTATGACAATAATGTCCCTTCCCAGCATTTCTCTTAGGCTTATATGTTTGTGAGGCATCTGAGGCATTTTAAAATTGTATAATTACTTTACAAGGTAGCCATCTTTATTCAAAGGATATGTCATTAATAAACACACACACACACACACACACACACATATATATATATATATATATATATATATATCAGAGCTGGGCATTTGCGGCATATTTTGTGGTACTGCGGTACTTGCGGTACCACCGCACTACCATCCCGGGCCCCCATAACGCAGTACCGCAAAGGATCGCTGAAAGTACCGCAGTACCGCTACCGCATTCAAATTTCCGCGTACCGGTTTGGTACCGGTTTGGTAGTGCAGCAGTACCGCAGTACCGCAATATGCCGCAAGTGCCCAGCTCTATATATATATATATATATATATATATATATATATATGCCGAATTAACCCGAAGGAAACAGAGAATTAAAAATATTTTTGAAAACGCGTTTATTGCGGCCTTTTGCGGTTAAGTTATGTTGTTATAAACGAGAAAGAGTCCTGGCCGTTATATATATATTATGTCCCGATTAGGTTATATTATTATAAACGGGGAAGGGTCCTGGCCGATATATATATATATATTATGTCCTGGTTAGGTTATATTATTATAAACGAGAAAGAGTCCTGGGATTAATTATTCTTTGTAGGATAACTCAGAATAAAGCTAGGTTAGACACTTTTAAGTTACTTACATTTTAACAGCGTCTTCATTGAACGGTTCTTGCATTTCGTCACAATTTTCCATAACAAACTGGGTAGAGAAAAGTCCCTCCCGATCTACAGCTCTGAAAATTAGACGCCTTGCGTGAGCATAAAAGTCTTGATCTTCAATCAAATCAGGAGAATTGTAGAGCGATATCTGACTCATAGTGTATATTTGAAAAGCGAAAAAACATACAAACTGAAGCTCTGAGATGAACTGCTCCCTTTTATAAAGGGGGCTTGTGACCAACCCACAAAACACAATCGTTAGCTTCCTATTGGCTAGCGGTGAATTTTGGGAAGGGTTTGACGCGTAGGCCTGCATAGCGGCCAAACAGAGGTCCAGGGATCCGCCCACACGGCTGTGATTGGTTGCCCCGTGAAATCTGGGGCGTGTCAGATATCCCCATTCGTGGAGGGACGAGAAACGCTTTATTTTTTGATCTTATATTCGACCGAGAGAGAGAGAGAGAGTTGAGGTTGGAATGTGAAACGTTTTATGGTGCATGATGCTCGCCTGTACATCCTCGTTTGTCGGGAAAGGAAGGGTTTTCGTGATATTGGAAGATATATTCGGTACAATTCGCGTATGTTTGAGAAAAACGCTAAACTACGATTTATGGTGCCTTGAAACATAAAAGTGGAAGATATTTAATTACCCATGAAAACAGCCGCTGTAAAATTTCCGCGATACAATAAATAAATTTAAAAAAACGAAGACGTGTGATTTAGTGTTTCAATAAACGCCAAAGTTTACGATCTCGAGCGAATGAAAATAAGATTGGCCCGGCGCTGTGCTGTATAATTTAATGATAAACAACATATATATATATATATATATATATATATATATATATGAGAAAAGTTCAGAATGGAAGGGTGTTTACAGCGTTTTAATCTTTATGATCTCGAAATAAACTGCGGAAAGTTTATTTATTGGAATTTTAAATCGATATTATCTATCGCTTCCGCCAAACTCCACAATTTTCAGAACGATGTTTAATATAATATATATATATATATATATATATATATATATATATTATTTTTTCCATAAATATTTATGTCCTTCTATTGTTCAGCTAATTACATCGTTTAATTAGATGTTAAGGAAGGCGTTTGTTTATATCGCTTTCACCTTTCTTCATTTCCCTCCTTTATCATATTCCCTTTCTATTTATTCATTTGTGCTGCACATTTTAATGCTACGTGCACCATTTGTCCTGTTTTAATTGTTACAAATGAAAAAGACCGTAATATTCGACTTAAGTTGGCCGGAGAGTGAGTTAATTAATGCAGTTTGACAAAGATTCTTACACAAATTTTTAGATGAACTTTTTTACGGAATTTTACATATATAGGCTCGCCTTTGCTTTCCGCCCGAATTGTTCATTCTGATGAATGTCAATCTTACACTTCACCTTAGACCTACTTTTAAACGGGGATATATATATAAAAGAGCGCTCGCGAGAGAGATTCTTGCTAGGGCGCTCTGGGTACCCCTACCAACCGTGGAAAGATGTTTACATGAATTTTTAGATGAACTTTTTTCCGGAATTGTACATATATAGGCTCGCATTTGCTTTCCGCCCGAATTGTTCATTCTGGTGAAGATCAAGCTTTACACTCCCCCTTAGACCTACTTTTAAACGGGGATATATATATAATATATATATATATATATATATATATATATATATATGAGAGAGAGAGAGGAAATAAACAAACGGATAAACAACATGATCGAGTGTTGAAATAACGGGATCCCCTGGTTGCCCCTACGAACCGTAGAAGGATGTTTACACTCTACCTTAGACCTACGGTTTAACACGGATCATTAGGTCACCCTGGCTACCAAGCGCGGAAGGACACGCCGCCGCCGGTTCTCGAAGCCGCCTACACCCCACCTTAGACCTACAGTTTAACTCGGTCGCCGGAACCTGACGCATATAATCGTAATATTTTATGGGCGTATAGACGGGTGTGTACGTGCCAAACGAAGTATACACTGTGCCAACTGGCTGATGATGCCTGGAGGCATTGGCTGATTAATCCGACTGGCTGATTAGGGGCCCTATAAGACAACGGCGCCTCGGCTGAAGTCTTAATATGCGCTTGGCTCCTGTCAAGTGAACACCTCTCCTCCTCTCTCTCTCATCTCTCTTAGGTTAGGTATACCCCTTTTGGGAGGTGAGGCCGTTCCAACTTATCCCCAAAGAGGTCTCCTCTAGCGGGAGTTCATTGCAACTTGGGGGATAACTCCGCCACCAAGTTGCATAACCCTTTATTACTCTTGCAGCAACCCTCTCCCCCTTTAGGGGGTGCCTTGCAATAAGGGGGAAGGGGGTTGGCACTATGGGTGCCTTGCGACAAAGGGGAAAGGGGGTTGACACTCTTGCAACATTTGCAATTGCATTGCACTCGTCCATTTTTCGCGCATACTACTCATGGAACAAGGAACTCTTCTGGGAAAATTAAATCCACTATAGTCCAACTAATATATATATATATATATATATATATATATATATATATATATATACACACACACTGTACATATCTTCTTTATGTGAGTTTGAACGACGGTTCAGGATCGACCTGAAGGTTAGGGACAAAGCCCTCAAGTATTTTCCATATGTGGTATTATTGTGTACCGCTCGCGTCTTCTTTCCAGAGAGCAGAGTTTCAGGGATTGTAGTCGAGACCATTAATCTTCACCTTTCGTTTCCTCTATCTTAGACGTAAAAGTCCTTTGTACTTTGTATAGCTTCACTGTTCGCAATGTCTCGTTTTCTGTATGGGCTTGTGAGTACTGAACAATACTCATTTATCGGTAGGACTAGACTTTTCGGATCACCTGAAGATCAGGGTCAGGGCCTCCAGCCTCATCTGGGGGCCCTGATCTTCAGGTGGGAAAATTTATGGATCACCTGAAGATCTTCCCCCTCAGCCCGATCCACCTGAAGATACATCCACCCCAGTCCGCTCCACCTGGAGATACTCCCCCCAGTTTTGACAAATAAAACAAACAATTCATTCTATGGGATATAATGCCCGGTTAGGTTAATTGAATGCACGGCTGGGTCAAATGTATGCCCTTGACGATTGGTTAGGTTAAGTTGTGATATTTTCGTTAAAACTAAAGAAAATATCACGACTTAACCTAACCAATCATCAAGGGCATACAGTTGACCTAACCGGACATTCAGTTAACCTAACCGGATATTCAGTTGACCTAACCGGGCATTCAATTAACCTAACCGGGCATATACTATATATATATATATATATATATATATATATATATATATATATATTTTGTATATGGATCACCTGGAGATTACTCCCCCCAGCCCGATCCACCTTTGTTTCTCATAAATTGTTTTTTATCCCAAAATTTTTTTGATCTTATTCTTTTTATCTTCCTTTAATTTGGGGCCCTGATCTTCAGGTGGGAAAAAGTGGGGGCCTTGATCTTCAGGTGGAAAAATTGAGGGCCCTGATCTCCAGGTGATCCGACTTTTCCATAATTTGAGTACGATGTTTGCTTTTGTGCTGCGGAAGCTCCTCCAGATGATTCCCATTATTTTTCTAGCCGTTGTATATATGTTTGCATGTATGTATGTATGTATGCATGCATGCATGTATGTATGTATGTATGTATGGATATACAGTACGTACAGAACGGAAATTAAAACGCTGTAATTAACTTTCAAATATAAATAAAACCTGGACAACTAAAAATTCCATAAGCATTTTTGAAAGAATAGTTGACATGGTCTTTTCACACTTTTGTACACTCCTGAAAGCAAACTTTATCATGTAAATGATGTAATTCATTTGTCATATTCAAATATCTATTTATGTATTCGAAGTTTTATACCGTTTTACTTATATTATTTATGCATGACTTAATCATGTGTATTAATACCTATGAAATGATACGTTTTTATCTTTCAGTTAATTGAGAGCCCAGTAAAGCCTATACAATTTAAGGGCCAAATTGATAAGTGTTCGATATCACTAATCACATCAATTGTCTAAAATTAACATCTGTATGTCCCATGTTAAAACGATTTAAATATTGTAGTAAGTGAATTACTCTATATTTATTTTATTCAAATAATTTTCATTGCTTCTTTTGCTCATTCAAAAATCTGTGATAAACCAATGCTTATTTCCTCAGTTTGCAACCATACCAAAAGCACAGACACCAACCCAGATTCATATTTGTCCTTAGCTTTAGCGGATATTCCGTTAAGCAAACTGAGATACATTTTCTGTACCCCTTAGCTCAGCGATGTTAAGTGACGTTGGTTCTGTTCATTAGGTGGATTAGAGACATTTCTCTCGTTCAGATGTAGTAACCCATAGATGGTTCAGATAACAATCGTTGGTTCAGATCCAACGCAAAGCTGTAGGCCTACCCAGTCACATGTCCTTTACTCTCACGAGTGACATTAAACAATCCCAGTTATTAATGTTATTATCAATATTATTATTATTCTGTACCATTCACTTGTTCAGACTCACTGTGACCGAACCTATGAATATCCGCGAAAATCATTAAATGCAATGGCAGAACTTGGTCTTTTGGGTCTGATTGTGCCTAAGGAGTTGGGAGGACTCGGTCAAAGTCACGTTGGAACTGCAATGGTAGTGGAAACCATAGCAAGATATGGATGTCCTTCAACTGCTATGGTTTACAGTAAGTATTATGGACTGTTTATATACTGTAAATAGGAATTTAGAAAGATTTATATTAGGGCGAAAGTGAATTACAGGTAGCCCTCGTAAGTTAACGGGGATGCGTTCGAAAACACTTCGGTAACTTTCGAAATCATTAACTCATGAGCTTAACTTCTTATGGGAAAAATCGAGTTACGTTCGGTGTCGGCTAAAATTGACCCAAACTTTGGCTCAGAACCCATTTTATTCAATATTTTTTTTAGGTATACTTTCTTCTATGCACTTGTTAATAATTTATTACAGAAAAGTAACAATACTATACGCACAGCATAGAGAATTACGCCTACCCTGAAGGAGTGTAAACACAGACTGACGCTAGGAGAGAGCGTGTGAGCGACGAGCGGACCCGGCCATCTATCGGCGCGTGGAAAATTCGAATGAGCGCTCGCAAACTTACGATGCTTTTCCGTTAACTTACGAAAATATGGGCTAAATTGAAACCTCGCTAACTTACGAATCACTAACAAATGGGGAATACCTGTATTTTCATTTTCACTTGTTTACTAGGCTCCAAGGCCGATGGCCACAAGCTAACCTTTAAGTTTATGTATAAGATTCGGAACGTTCAGTTTTTTTTATTGTATTGTTAATGTTTTAAGTCTTATTAATCCTTTACCACCCGCAGGTATTTCTGAGAGTGAGTAAAATCGTCTGACGTAAGCCAGAACAAAATCAGTCAAGTGAGACTGAGCATTGAAGTGTTAATGATTGGGTTTATTCTTTACACAATCTAAATACGTTAACACGCACTCGTTTAGCTGCAAAAATGCTGTCACGTGTCATGTCTGCCATCTATGACACGAGATTAAAATACAGGGTGGTCCAAAAGTCCCTATCTATTTCGCTGAAATAATTATATTTCTATTTTATTTCCTACAAGCCATAGATGATGATGGATGTACAAGAACGTGTGATGGTAGTAACACTACTGTTCGTATCCAAGGGAAGAAGTGCAAAAAAACTTGAGAAAAATTCCAAAGAAGATTTCACAAACCAGGACCGACAGACAAAGCAATTCGCGAATTGGTCAATAAATTTAAAAGAACAGGATCTGTTCATGATAAGGCAAGATCTGGACGTCCAGGTACCTCTCAAGGAAATGTCGAATTGGTGAGAGTTGCCTTTGAAGCAAATCCTAGAATGTCAACACGCACAGCATCACGTAGACTAAGCATACCATAAACGACTGTTCTAAGGATTTTAAAATCCACATTAGAAAAAGAAAAGTTACCATATTCAAGTGCTACACGAGTTACACGAAGAGGATTATCCAAGACGAGCCGCCATGTGCATAGAATTGATTGAAAAAATTCATACCGAAAACTTATTAAACCATATTCTCTTCCGCGATGAGGCGACATTCCACGCATGCGGGAAGGTGATGCGACATTCGACGCATGCGGGAAGGTGATGCGACATTCGACGCATGCGGGAAGGTGATGCGACATAATTGCCGTATCTGAGCTAGTGAAAAACGAACCTAGTTCTACGAATGGGAGAGAGATTCTCCTAAAGTTAATGTCTGGTTGGGTATGACAAAATCGAAGATTTACTGACCGTTTTCTTTGCAGAAGCCACGGTAACAGGGCCAATTTATCTTGACATGCTTCAGCAGTTTCTTGAACCCCAACTTCGTTCAGATCGCATTTGCGACACAGTTGTCTTTCAACAAGATGTCACTATGCAAACATGGTTCGGGCATAACTTGATGAGCTCTTACCAAATCGCTGGATTGGACGTGGTGGAAACAGGCAGTGAGCAGCACGATCTCCGGATTTAACACCATTAGACTTCTTTGCGTAGGGCTTTATTAAGTGTGAAGTTTACAAAACAAGAGTTACAGACCCGCAGGATCTGCGAACCCGTATCGTCGCGACAGTCGCTAAAATAACCCCAGAGGTGCTTGAGAATGTGTTCCGCAATGCAGCGGACAGATTTGAGATTTGCAGAGACACGATGGTGCTCACGTCGAATCTTAGACATAAGCTTGATAAATGCATATACATATACAGGGTGTCTCAAAAGTCACTATCTATTTTGAAAAATAATGGGAATTACGAAAAACTGGTTTAAGACATGAAAAATATATTTATTTCAAAGTAAGTGCCACAAAGAATTAGTGCTATTTATTTATCTGTCTCCACATGGCAACCATCAGTGTCTCTACAGAGCTCAAAGCGATAAGTTGTTTCCAGGAACACACTTTCCAGCATTTGAGGTGTTATTTTCTGAACTGCATCGGTAATACGATTTCGAAGTTCGGCTACATCACTAATTCTTCTACCAGTGTACACCTTAGACTTAATGAAACCCCAGGCGAAAAAATCTAATGGTGTTAAATCGGGTGAACGTGCTGCCCATGGTTGTGTTCCTCCACGACCAATCCAGCGACCGGGGAAGCGTCTGTCAAGATAATCACGTACAATTATTGCATAATGGCACGGTGCTCCATCCTGCTGAAAAACTACTGTGTCAAGAATGCCATCTGTAAGAAGTTGAGGTTCGAGGAATTGTTCAAGCATGTCAAGATAATAAACCAATTAACTTTTTTTAAATACACAAATTTGCACCAGAAGTACATATCTTTATGCCAGCATGGCATTTTTAAAAAAAACATCTAATGTCACCGAAATAGATAGTGACTTTTGAGACACCCTGTATTATGTTACTACATTTTTATCCTAAACTACTATTATTTCAGCAAAATAGATAGGGACTTTTGGACCACCCTGTTCTTTTACAGATTTTGTAGAAAGTGTATTTAAAATTTATAAATTTAGAATAAAAATAATTCGTTTTATAGTCAATTCTTGTATGAATCCTTGTTTAATAATTTCGTGTGCAGTTTCGGGAAAAAAAATTCGCCTAAAAGTTTCTAAAGCTTAAAACAATAATAATCACTAATGACTGGTTTTTTTTTTGGGGGGGGGGGGGGGGGTATTAGTCATCAAAAAGAATAAAATAACATACACAAACTTGAGGTTTATTAATTAATAATTTTTTAATGTTTTTTAGAATTTTTTTCGTTTCTATAGGCGAACTTTTTTCCGAAAATGTACGTTTATAATTCATTATTGTGTTTACTCCATCAGCCATGCACCTGGAGCTTGTGCTACGCTCCTCTTTCGTTACCACAACAGCAAAGTTATACAGGACCTTTTAAGAAGACTGGACAAGGACCGACTTGTCGGAACTCTCTCTTACTCTGATCCTGCAACAGGTGACGCATTTAAAAACATTTTTTTAGTCTTAAAAAAATAGATGAATTCTATTTTACTTTAGTTAGGGCTGTCAAGAGTCTACTCGTTTTAACCCTGTAAGTACTACTGACGGGTCACACGGACTAGTTTGATAGTATATAACAGTTCCATAGCAAGAACTTCCCAAAGAGGTGGGGGGGTCGAAATTGTAGAAAGGAGGACTTTTGTGCAGCGACCAAGTCACTGCGGAGGGGGTTTAGAATAGTTTAGAGTAGTTTAAAAAAATGCAAAAAAAATGCAAGTGTTTATTTACTAAATAATGTTATATATTATAATATCACATCATAAGTTATAACTATGGTTACAAAAGTGGACCTTTCCTGTCAAGGGAGGGGTGTCGTTCGACCCTCTCGACCCCCCATGGTTTCAGGCCTGTATAATATGTATCTGTTTGCAGTACTTACGGGTTAAAGGTGTTTTAAGGGTTACGTCGTGACCATGTAAGCAACGTCGCTTCCCACAAGATCAGCGAAGTGAAGCGACATGGGTTCCCGGTAGAAGTTCAACGGGTGACTACCCACCGCTTCGTTCAGATGATGTAGCGACCCGTGGTTCGGATTCGAAATTAAGTTGTGGGTCCCTTCTATCATATGACCCCGGCTGTGAATGTGGAAGCTAAGTAGGGTTGCCAACTTTTTCTCACTGAAATGGCGGACATCTGCCCTGAGAGGTACCATAGAAGGACGTAACGGTAACATAAATAAAACAGAACAATTAACGTATTTTTATTATTTATCTAAAATGCGAAATATAGAACGAAAAGATATGTTCCATGTAACTGCCATGACTGTTGTTGGCTGTGTGGAAGCGAACGCGCGTTTTCCATTACACGCATCACTAGATCACCCTCAATTTGACGGACGTGCTCAGTTATCGCTTGATTCCGTTGAGGATTAACCGGGCTGCCCTTTCAAACTCCTATTTCTTAAGATACCCCCAGAAGTAAACGTCGCAAGGATTAAAGTCGGGGATTGTTGGGAACCACAACAAACCTCAGTAGAATGGTTGTGAGTATCGGTTTGAAATGATGCGCTAACGGAATTTTTGGTTCAGGAAAGAGAGAACTTTTTACGTTGTATTCAGATGAACTTCGACCTGTTGCAATCACTGATCTCTTAGGCGAAACCGTCGTTTTATTAGCTCAAGAACAAAAGATGTTTGAAACATATTCCAACAACGCTGAGAAGTCACTTATCCCTCAAAGAGGAACAACCCGATGGATCCTTGTTCTGGCACAAGAATTTCTTAGAATGTTGGGATATCTCCATGATTTCATAAGTATTTTGCATGGTCCAAAACCTCACAGTCTGTCTGTTTACTTCTTCAGAAAGATGAAAATACGCTTTATCGCCACACCACAGCACGTCAAGGACAGATGAATTCTCGACAAACAGTTTTCCGAATTCATTGAAGAGATTCAGTCTCTTCTCCTTCAGTTGAGTCGTCAGTTTTTGTTGGACGTGGAGTTTGTGGAAACAAATTAAAACCTTGTTTCAGCACACACACAAACAGTTGTGACTGTTCCACTAGTTTCAGTTGGGAGGCGCCGCAAGGATATTTTAGTTGGGCTCATTATTACTCGATGTCGAATGTCCTCAACAACATCCTTAGTTTGTTTGCGTTGATGACTCCCACCCTTCGTCTTACTCGTGACACTGGCTGTTTCACGAAATTTTGATATATTGACGAACTGACTCCCCACTTGGCACACAAAAACAATAAAATTCGATGCGAAACCGTCGTTGGACAATGACTGGAGAGTGTCTTCAAATACCACTCAATAGTTTTCAACTGCTGAAGTGTCAGTCTTCACTCCAACATGTACTGATGAATATTACCTCGGGCAACGGGTACCGCTTGTAAAGAGAGAAACTTTAAAATGTGCTCTTTTCAATGGAGTTTGACTCATCTATGTAATCTTCATAGTTTTGAAGTTAACTTTTGAAATAGAAGTAAATTGACTGAAACATCCCGTATATGAACACGATATCGTAAACAGTTTTTCTATTACGCAGGTGGCCATTATTGGTTCCCTCTGTCTTCTAAGATTAAAGAGTTGGACGACGGTGCATACAAAATCCTCAAGTACGCATCATGGACAACGAGCTCTGGATACGCTGACTGGTATACTGTCCAAACCGTTTCACCAGGATTCGACGGAGATTTCTCTAATTTATCTTGCTTTTTGGTTTATAAGGTATTTCCTGGAGTATTTGCCCTTATAGCAGGGGTTCCCAATCTTTTTTTGGCTGCGTATCCCTCGATGGCTTCGGCAAGTGCCCCGTACCACTTACTGGAAATTGCTCAAAAGACGGTGTAGCTGCTACACCGAATACTTTGAGAATACTTTTCCACGTGAAGGTTAGTTCCAAAGCAGGATGCCGCCTACCCCAGGGAACCTTCTCGCGTACCATTTGGGAACCCCTGCCTTATTGTATTACAATAAGTATTCAAAATGCAATTATTAACTTTTAGCTTTATCACTGAAGATTAAACTGAGGCTTTTTCCCACATGTATTATACAGTAAATCCTTCTATAAACAGTTCTGTTCCCAGGATTCAAACACTCATTGGTTTAGAAAGTTTAAATGTTCAGGTTACTATAACTACATTTCTCAACACGAAAAACTTTTCTAGGAACATGTTCGTGCCTCCGCTGACGACTGGAATTCCTTGGGAATGCATGGTAACCAGTCTGGTCCTCTCATAATAGAAGGGACGATTCCAGCAGACAGGTTAATTGGACCAGTTGGTGACGGAAGATACGTAAGAAAATCGATATTACACAAGTTTAGTATTAGTATAATACGCATTATTGTACAGGGTGATCTTTTTTTATTGGAGAACCATGAAACCATAAAAGTTATTATTAAGAGTCCTCGAGTAAAAAAAATCACCCTGTATAGTAATGCATTAAAATCAACGAATTTCCATTACAGAGCAATGATGAAAGTGTAGACACATATTTTCTTCTGTTGACATCCAGCTGCTGGAACGGAATCAGTTTGGCTTGCATGGACCTTGCTAAGAAGCACGTGACGAGAAAAGCCCATGCGGATGTGGGCATGAGAGTGTGCGACTACCCAACAATTCAGGTAATTTGAACTCTTCGAACGAAATCACATCAGATCAAAAGTTTTGAATGATAAATAAGGTGATTTTTTAAACATCTGATGATGTCGTTATAGGATTACTTCGGCGATAGTGTGTGGCTTCAACGAGTGCTTCCCGATCTCACATCTTCCTCATTGCTCAAATGATGGACAAAGATACCAACAACAACGACTGGTCTTTGCATTCTGATCTTAAATTTTTGCCAAGGTGAGTGAAGGGAATGGAGTACCCTTCAAATTAGAATATAGTTTTGTTTCTCTGTTTAATTAACGTAGAAGGGAGATAATCTTAAGTTCGCAGTTAATATATAATAGGTAAACATCGTATGATATTTGACTGCTTTAGAGCTTCAAGTGATTTGTCTATAATATATTTACAGTATATTGAATAATAATAATTTCAGAATAATGGGATCAGATACTTTAATTCTTTCATCGTAAATAGTTCTGTGTAGAAGAAGATAGATATATATATATATTAGCACGTTTACTATTAGGTCTTTACCTTTATTGCCAATGTTTCTTTCCACATTTTTTTCTTATACGATTCTGCTTTATTATTTTATTTATTCAACTTTTAAATTATTTAAAAAAATTCTTCTCATTTTATCGCTATCGCCATCTGTTGGTCAAAATGAACTACATATTTTCCTTCTCCATTGAGCACTATTGGTAGCTCTAGACTGTGTTTACTGGTGGGTCTTTGCCTACACTGACCATGATTATGAGATCGTACTCTTATATCAGTCTATTAATTTCTCTTATAGATGTTTATTTAATTTTATAGTTCATTTACCAGCGCTCTTTAGCGGTGAACGCCATCTAACGTCAGTTTGAAGCATAATTCACTATCACTTAGTATCTCCTTCACCTGGCATACATAAAAACATTTATTATGATGACCAAACATTTGGGAAATTTTTTAATCTTACTTCAGTCAGCAGTGGCGACGCCAAGGGGAGGCGGGTGCCTCCCCTAAAACAGTCTGCCTCCCCTTCCGCCTCCCCTATAGAATCTAAGAATATACATCTCCCATATTAAAAGTATTTCATTTAGTTAGATTAATCTCGGTTGATTTGTGAATTCTAATATTTGATAAATGTACGCGCTCGCAACCTATTAAGTTTTGCCATACAGTAAGTCATTATCTCCCTCTCCCTCACTGTGCCCTTCGAGTCAGTATCTCTCAGTACGCACAGAGTTATAAAAATTTATCACTTAAGTTTTTAAACAAATTTGTTAAAATTGGAGTGTAAAACCGAGTTACGTTTTTTTCAGTTCAGCAGTTCGTAACATTGTGTTAAACATTAGGATGGATTCTTATTATTTGAATTAAAAACTATTTTGATTTGTCCATTTCGTCATTGTGAGTATTGAAAATAAATGTAATACACACTTTCAATGATCTCTGTATTCTTTAACGATTTCCTTTCCCGTTTCGAAATTCAAACTTCGCCTCCCAAACCTACCTTCTTTGCCACCCTTCCGCCTCCCCAATTTCAGAATCCTGGAGTCGCCACTGCTTCAGTGGCTAAAATTTCAATCAAAGTAAAATTTCAAAATTCATTTATAAAATAATAATTTGTAAAATAATTACACAAAAATTTAAAAAAAATAAAAATAATATAATTAAAATTAAAAACCAAAATGAAGATGTAATTTCAAATTAATAAAATTAGAAAATAACTTGAAATAAACATAGAAATTGAAATGTAATTTTGGAGTTGTTTAACCTCCTTCGCAACATCTAAGGTCATATGACGGGGTGGGGAGGGGGGGGGGGACCTACAGCTTTACGGGGAATCCGAGTCATGGGTCGTTACATATATCTGGACAGGAAGAACGTTCCACCATCCAACTACTCTCTAGCTAGACCCAATATCGCTTAACTTCGCTGATAGACAGCGGTGTTACGACTCTGGTCACGATGTTGGCCCTCAGTAAGTAACACCGTTTCTTTGTAAACGAAGTCAAGACACTAAGGTCGAGGGCTCGAATCCTGATGATGTTGGTGATGATAATCCGGGAGTTAGCGCAATGGGCTTCATGAGTTGGTCTGAGCGTTGTAGCAGTGTCTGAACCTCCTCACTCCTCGCCGTTGGTTTCCAGAATCTTTACACCCATTTTAATTCTTTCAGGCGAATTGAGGAGGGCAGTTTGAGCCGATAAATGTTCTTCGTTCCTTAGTCTGCGGGTTTTTAATTCTTACTAATTTATACGGCAAGGGTACTTTTAGAATATATACTCTATATATAGATAGATGGATAGATAGATAGATAGATAGATAAAATATTTAATAGACTTTCCCATATTTTTTTAATTCATGCATACCAACTTTCTCCCAGAACGGAGTACTTGCACTGGTTATGGATTGGTAAATATGAATCGGCAAAGAATGTGAACAAAGTAATCGATACAATGCTTCATTCGTGTGGAGGTTCTGGATATAAAGTAAGTCATCATTATCATCATCGTCATCATAGTTTAAAACGCGGGCCCGTGGTAAAAAATAACTTAAACGTCTTTTATTGCAACGCGCGTAGTATTAGAAATAAATTAAATGAATTTAAGGCGGTAATTTATTCCGGCAACTATGATATAGTTGCTATCACTGAAACTTGGTTAAATACCGTGACTCGGGACTTGTTGGGGGAACTTGATGTACCGGGTTTTAAACTCTTTACTAATGATAGGTTACATAGATTTGGAGGAGGCTTTTGCTGTACATTCGTAATTCCCTTAGGGCTATCGAGGTTAAGTTAGATTTTCCGGCAGCAATTAATGCGATCTGTGTTGAAGTTAGGGCGCGTAGTATTAGTTTTAATTTTGTTGTTGTTTATAGACCTCCCGTTCAACCCCTCGATATAGATACTAGATTTTACTCACTCTTGGTAATTTTATTGACAATCGGAATAGTATAATTGTCGGAGACTTTAACTGCCCTAATGTTAATTACGAGAATTTTACGGGTAATGAAGAGGGTTTGAGACTGGTTGAGTTTATGGACGATAACGTTTTACGACAGATAGTTACCGAACCAACGCGCGGTGATAATATCTTAGATTTAGTGATGATGAACGGCGAGAATATAGTCGAAGGTTTAGAAGTAGGCGAGAGTTTAGGATGTAACGATCATCAAATTCTTAGGTTTAAGTTATTGATAGAAAACACTCAGGATAGTAATGTAGTGGAAGTCCCTGATTTTCGTAGGGCTAATTTTGATAGTTTTGCGGATAGGATGAGAGTAGTGGACTGGGATAACTTATTTATGGGTAATGACACAAATTTGCGTTGGGTGGCGTTTAAAGAAAGTTTTAGGAATATTGAAAGCGAGTTTATTCCTCGTAGGCCCAAGCGCGTTAGAAATCGTGGTAGGCCGAAGTGGTGGAGTAGGGAAATAGGAGAGTTTATAATAGAGCGTAATAGAGCGTATACACTTAGTAAGCGCAATGGCACGGCAGCTAACTTTAATAGATATATCGAGCTTAGACGTCAGGTTAAAAGATCAGTTAGGAATGCTAAGCGTAATTTAGAGATACTTATAGCTGCGGATAGTAAACATAATCCAAAAAAGTTTTTTGAATACGTAAATAATCGTAAGCCGGTAAAAGATAACATAGGCCCTCTAGTGGATGTAAATGGCGCTTTGGCTTCTGACGCTCAGCCGATGGCGGGTATTTTCAATAACTTTTTTGCGACAGTTTTTACCGTTGAAGACGTAAATAATGTCCCCGACGTTGACGATATCGTTCCATTTAGTAGCGAGACTATTTTAGATGAAATAACTGTTTACGAGGCTGAGATTGCGCATTATATCGATAGGCTAAAAGTTAGCAAGGCTCCAGGCCCTGACGCTTTTTATCCCAGACATTTGAAAGATTTGAAAGACGTTATCGTAGGCCCCTTAATGAAGATTTTTAATCAGTCACTCGAAACGGCGATTATTCCTGAAGACTTCAAATTAGCTAACGTCACGCCTATTTTTAAAAAAGGCGACCGCGCGGTAGCTAGCAATTATAGGCCCATTAGCTTAACGTCAATTGTCGGTAAACTTTTGGAATCCGTAGTTAGGGATCGTATTATCGATCACTTAGAAAGTAGAGATTTGATTAATAGTAGTCAGCACGGGTTTCGACGCCATAAGTCTTGTTTAACTAATTTGTTAGAATTTTATAACGAAAGTAGTGCGCGAATACGATAGGCATAGGGCAGCTGACGTTATTTATTTAGATTTTAAAAAGGCGTTCGATACAGTTCCGCATAGGAGACTAATTGCGAAGGTTAAAGCGCACGGTATACGCGGTCAGGTAGCTAACTGGTTAGAAGAATGGCTTCGTGCTAGGAGGCAGAGGGTCGTAGTTAATGGTAGTGAATCGGGGTGGTTAGATGTAGGTAGTGGTGTCCCACAGGGTTCAGTGTTAGGCCCATTGTTATTCGTAATTTACATTAACGACATAGATGTAGGATTGACTAGTAACGTGTCAAAATTCGCGGACGATACTAAAATAGGCGGTAAGGTTGTTAACGAGGACGATAGAAATAGGATCCAAGACGATGTAGATAGGATTATGGAGTGGATGGATAAGTGGCAGATGCAATTTAACGTAGATAAATGTAAAGTTTTGCATATAGGTTCTCGCAACAATAATTACGCGTACACGATGGATGATAGGCAGTTAGCGAGCGTTGACGAGGAAGTAGATTTAGGCGTACGCGTAACTAAAGATTTAAAGGTTAGGAACCAGTGCCTGGAGTCTTGCGCAAAAGCTAATAGGGTGTTAGACTTCATAGCGCGTAATTTCGAAATTAAATCGAAGGATATTATATTGCCCCTTTACAAGTCCCTAGTCAGGCCTCATTTAGAATATGCCGTTCAGTTTTGCTGCCTGTACTTGCGTGAGGATATTGATAGGTTAGAAAGGGTTCAGCGTCGTGCCACGAAACTTATTCCGTCATTGCGCAATAAGCCTTATGAAGATAGGATTAAAGAGCTAGACTTGTATTCACTCGCAACTAGAAGATTAAGGGGGGAGCTTATTGAAGTTTTCAAAATCGTTAATAACATCGATAACGTAAATTTTGACAAACTGTTCACTTTCGATAATAGTAATACTCGCAGTAACGGATTTAAGTTGCGTGGCAGACGTTTCATTACTAATATCGCTAAAAACTTCTTTACGTTTAAAGTAATTGATAAATGGAATAATCTTCCCGCGTCAGTCGTTCATTCTACCAGCGTTAATATGTTTAAGAACCGTCTTGACAGACATTTTAAAAGTATTAACGTTGTTTAAAATTAAAAAAAGAAAGTTAACAACAGGAGCTCTGGTGGTGGTGCTCGAGGATGAGTCTGTTGACGATGAATGCCAGCTTGTGACATGCCAGCGTGTGATGCCAGCAATAAAAAAAAAAAAAAAAAAAAAAAAAATTAGACTAACACGAACGTAGATGTAGCTCGTAGCGTAAACTAACCCACTTTTTGTTTAACTGTACCTACTTTTTTTTTTTTTTTTTTTTCCTTATCTCCTTTCTTTGCATGTCTGTAACTCTCTTTACTTGCATGTTTGTAGTTTGCATGGTATGACAGTGAGTTAAGACTGTTTGCATGGTTTGTAAGCGTTCTTATTTTACTTCTTTTCATCTTTCACCCCTCTCCTATTTTCTCCGACTATTTTTCTGACTTGTCGGCAGTGGCCGGCGGATGATGATGGTGAGACTTTTTTCCTCTTTTTCTGAATGAATGTTAACCCACGAATGATAGGTGTTGCTCCTTACTTAACCCCTTATTCTCTCTCTCTTAACCCCCTACTCTTTCCTTTCTCTCGGGCTAGCCTTAGAGTGGATCTTAGGGTCTTTGTTAGCCTTAGCTTCTGTAGATCTGTAGATCATCATTATTATTATTATTAACATTTCTGACTCTTGCAGAAGCTGGAACAGAGACATTAAAACGGTTTGTTTGGATATAGTTTTGCAATATGGCAACATGGAAAAATTAATGGCTAATCAAATGCATTGCTTAATTTCAGACATAGCCAATTCTCGCAGTAAATTTCAAGAAGTACAAAGATATGTCCAGCGAGTTTAATTATGTCTTTTAGAGATTTCTTTATCAATAAAACTTGCATGACAAACGTCATATTAATTGGGGTCTTCTGGATGGATGAAAATTTTAAGTTTCATCAATTTATTCCATCAAATGTTTCTTCACGACTGGTTGTTTTTTCGCATTTCCTTAGAAATCTCGCCTCAGTCTTTCGTGAATGAATTTGATTTGACAACATAGAAAGAGTACAGTCTATGATTTTGCCGTCTGTGGATTTTGGGGGGTAGGGGTGCTTAATCTCTTTCGCAACATCTGAAGTCATATGATGGAGGGAACTTACAGGAGTTACAGCTTTACTTGGGATCTTAACCATTTACGGAGGCGCTACATAAATGATAATCTGAAAGCGGAGAACGGTCTCCCATCTAACTACTCTCCAGACCGAGTGTCGCTTAACTTCGCTGATTGACGGGAAGCAGTCTTACGACATTGGCTACGATGTAACCCTATCGTCTGAGAATCTACTGGCATATAAGCAGATTCGTATATGAATACTGATTATGAGTTGTTCCATTTTTGGAGAACGCTACTCCTGGTACTGTGATGTGCTTTCATGGCGCTACTGTCTTGAACGAGATCGTAAACCCTACCAGGTTCTTTGTGAGAAACCCGGACGCTGGTACCTATGGCGATGTTAAAAAAACTATATAGGTCTATATTTGATTGCTATTAACTTGGCGATCCATTGAAAATTTCCAACAGATTTAATGTCTACAATGACGGCAAAAAGCCTATTTTTCTACATTAGGTATGTGGGTATGTGGAGGTCTTCAAAAGACCTTGATAAGTAGTTTTTTTAGTTAAATTATTAAACTTATTTGCCTTCGGTATTTAGCGCAGCCTAATGGTAAATAAAACGGGAACCACCATACCTTTTCCTTTCGAAGTAGGCCGCCTCTGCTTGTAGGTCGCGTGGTTGCCTGCCGCTCTTCTTTTCCGATGTAGGTTACGAAGTTACGCAAGGCGTTTGTTAAGTTCATTTTAACTCAGGCAACTTACTATGTCCAATTATATGAAGGGGTAGGCCTGTCCTATAGTTTTAATAGTGTTTTTAACTCAGAACTTGTAGAAAGATTGAACATATCTTCCATGCTTAAAGCGATGCTGATAACTAAGCAGCTCTGAGCCAATTTTCCTGTCTTAAATGTTCCTTAGTTTTAGGACGGGAAATTCCCAGGGGTTGGTCTTCGTTTTTCCGTTGTTTCTCTTCTCAAATTTCTCATGAGTCATTGCGATTGAAAATTTTGATACGGAAAAATGCGCCCTTGCTTGTTCTTATGTTGGTCCAATGCCTACATATTTTGTTCTGTCTCTGCCAATTTCCCCATTCCCAATAGGCTTTATCGCAAATTACAAGGCAATGTAGTTATTTAGTACAGTAAATTAATATTTTGTATTTAATAGGAAATAAAGGTACCATATATCATACGATACCATATTGTAGGCGTGTTTTAGGCCTGGGTTTAAATTAAGCTTTGCTGTGGATTGTATTGTAAACTGTATGACAAGCGTGTATAGTTTTTCCATAGCGAGATCCTCGCATGGGTTAATTCAGTTATGGCATAAGTTTGCAGTGTGGTAGGACTAGAATTTCAATCATTATTTCTTAAAAATTTCAATCCTTTTTCTCCCACTAGACTGATCTGGGCCTCGAACGATTACTTCGAGATGGCAAAGCAGGATGCGTAATGGGACCTTCTAATGAAGTCCTCAGACAGTTCATCGGAAAAACGTCTCTAATGGGAATGGAAGTCGTTGATTATTGGTATGAAATACAAATATACATCATCTAAGAACCCATTCTCCATTTTGCAATGTTGGGCACAACATTTCATTTGAACTTAGGATCGGAAACAGTCATATTAGTTACACACACACACACACACACACACACACACACACACACAAAAGGATGCATAGCGATCATCGGAAATAAGGTGTCACCCCGACGTTAATGATCCATTGCTACCTTTCGTGACAAGGTTATGGATATACGTCTAGTGGTACCTCTCCATTTACACACCTCCCAAACCGCTACCATTTTTTTGTTTCTCGTTAACTCTTGTGCCACATTAACATCAACTCCATGTTTATTCACACATTTACTAATTACATTCTTCCATCTTTTACGTGGTGTTTCTCTACTTCACATTTAATACGCATTCACTGTTAAACAATGTTTCACAATTCTAGCCTTATACATTCTCTCTACATGACTCAACCGGCGTAGCATACTATACTCTGTTCTTATCTTCAGTGACTTCACTTCACATTTTTCCGAACATCTTCATTTCTCATACAGTCAATCCATTTTACACCAGTCATACTTCTTAAATTATTCATCTTAACTGCTCTCACATTTCACAGTAAATTATCATCCAAAACAAGTGCCCCGCATCCATACATCAGTGTTGGCACTAATACATTGTTGGCACTAATACACCTTCATGTAAACCTCTTGCTGCATTTTCACTCAAGTACTTCCTTCCTACCAGACCTTTTAATGCGTCAATGACTTGCTTGCCTTCCCTCACTGTACTTTCAACTTCCAGTACACTTGTGTTTTTTTTCAGTCAAAACCTCAAGTATTTAAATTCTTTCACAACCTCTGAATTTTTCCCATTCACCACAGTATTACACGCTGACTCTCCTTCTCTCTCACCGACAAGAGATTTTTATTTATATCCACTTTCAATAATCCACTTTCATTAATTCCTCTAAACTCGTACTCTGATTCACCGAAGAGCACCACGTCATCACAATACATCAACCGCAACAGCTGTTCCACATCGAAATTTACTTCTCTCTCGAGCAGGCTTGCTTTCCTTTCACGCATTACCCCATTCATATACACATCAAACAGTTTTGGCGACATCACACAGCTTTCTTGTACTCTAAAGCTGAATCAATCACTCCATTCAACTGTAACTTTACCCACATAAATTTTTTAACTGCTTTTAACTTACCACTGACACCATACATTTTAAGCACTTGCCACAATGTTTAGTATAAATAACTACTCAAGATCAGGTAAATATGAACCAGCAATTTGGGTCAAAATTTCACGTAAAGAATGTACAAGTGTGTCTCCCATCTATCAGGTGCTCAAAACCTGATTAATCCACGTAGGTTGTCAAATACAGTATAATACTATCTTTGGTATTTTGTGACGTCAAAAATATGACTGCTATAACCAACACTTTATAATGTAGAATTCGAAACAAAACGTTTCACTACGACCCTTAATTGAAGCCCTTTGAGGAAGAAGTGGCTAAGCGACAAAAGTAAAAAAACGCCAGAAAAAGCAGTTAAAGTTGTACCAAATTTGAAAGTGACATAACTTTTGAACTTTTGAAGATATTCCGATGAAATATCTTCATGTTGGCTGCCGTTCTAATGCTCAGGCAATTGACCGATCTGTTTTCTGTAGTGATAGATCTATTCGCTTTATTATACGCTTTCTCCATATTCATAAATGCCGTATTAGTCTTCCTTATCACTCCGTTTCTCAGCCAGCTGTTTCACTGTAAACATTTGGTCAACACATCCTCTGCCTTCCCTTTTAAAGCCACCTTTTCATGTCCAACCGAAGAATCTATATACTTTTTTGCTGTATTTACATCTATCATTATGAGTTTTCTCTTTACAATTTTAGCATTCGCGTTTTTGACCTTTTTTAAACAATGCACAATTACATTTTTTGTCCAGTCACCCGGAATACATCCGCTTTCTTACGGTTTTTGACGTAGCTTCCACAGTTATTCAAGCATCATCCTACCTCCACATTTAGTCATTTTACTACGTAATCTATTGTTTCCTGTCTACTTCCATTTCTTTAGTTGTATACTGCTCGTTCAGCTTCCCCTAATTTTATGTGTTCCACGCCATGGTGTACATTTCAATATATGTCAACAAAACCAACTGCATTCATATTTGTTTCATGTTTATCTACACCTCACTTATGTTAATTAGCTACTGTATATGGAACATATCGTTTGTGATATCATAATCATAATTTTTATTTTGCAGGGAACAACACTTCAACGAGAGGGCGCTGCACCACGAACTTGGCAAGATGAGTTTGTCAGATAAAAAAGCCCTTGGTAAGAAACTTTTGGAAGAGGCGAGACAAGAGGAATCGGGAGAGACGATATCGCATCCCTTCCAGGACACAGACTTCGAGAACCCTTTCAACACCTGTCCTCCGCGTTATGTTGCAGAAGTAAGGAAACTTAGAGAGAAACTTCTTTCTCGCACAATCTTCGTGCAGCTAAGGAGGGTATAGATATGGCGTACAAAGTGTGCGAATGTGGAGGTAATATCTGAGAGTATCATTATACTGATGGAGAGGGAAGGAAGGAAGGAAGAGAAAACTGAATTATCAGTGTTGTTCACCTTGCCCCTCTTCATTTGGTGAACTGAGAACAAACATATATTACTGCTTCAAAATTTTATAATTTATTTTAGTTAATCCATTGGTGCTTTCTACCTTTCTTGTTTTGTTGGAAAACTTTGAAAAAAAGCTTTAGGGATTTCTTAACATTTTTTTAATGCAGGAAGGAAGAGCCAAAGGCGAGCGCCCGTAAAAATGCCCACCCCATATAAGAAGGAGAGATCCGAAATCAAGGTCTCCGAGGTTCGCGATGCCATTTTTTGTTTTTAATTTTGAAAAGATTGCGTAGTATGTAAAATGCATGTAGCTATGTGTAGTCCTTTTTCCTTATTGTTTTTTCCCTTCTACTCCAGATGGAGAGAGTTTCTTGCTTCCGGGGTTAAACCTTAACCCTAATGAATTTTTAGGTACAGCCTAGTACTAGGCGTAAGAAAGAGGTGCTGTATCGTAATATCTACCCTACAACTTCTCCAGATGTCACACTTATGGGCAGTTGTTTCAGGAACTCCACTGGATTTCTTTACTGACCCTGTTGCCCCCACTACTATTGGGATGATCTCAGGTTCCACATTCCACATTTTCCTTATTTGGTGTTTGAGTCTCTGGTATTTTAAGACTTTTTCCCTTTCGTAGTTTGCCACATTCCAGTCTGCGGGGACTCCTACTTCCACCAAGAGGCACTTTTTTCCCTCCTTCTCTCTCACAACTATGTCTGGTCTGCATCCTGATATCCTGATGTCAGTTGGTATCTCGTGATCATATTGGAGCAGCACTTTGTCATTGTCTTCTATCCCTTGTGGAATATGTTCCCAGTGTTTTTCTGTTTCTAGCCTCATTTCATATTTCTTACACAGTTTGAAGTGGATTAGCTTGCAGACTGCATTGTGTCTGTCTGTGTAGTTTCCTCTGTGCAGGAGTATTTCACACCCCGATAGTATGTGACTCATAGTCTCTCGGCTCTTTGAGCACAATCTGCACATCTCACCTTCATTTCTGCCCTCAATATTCCTTTTGAACCAGTTTGTCCGTAGTGCCTGGTATTGCGCTGCCATCACCAGCCGTTCATCTTCTGGTCTCAGTGCCCCTCTTACCAGGAACTCCACGGTTTTATCCCTCTCTATGTATGCTCTGTTCAGCACGTCCTCTTTGTATACTTTGCTGAACTTGTGCTCTCCCCAGTTCTTCTCCTTTTCTTCTGATCTTTTCTTGTTATACCTTCTTTTGATGGTGCTTATCTTTTCCATGAGAGGTTTATTTGCAATGTCTTCAAGCTGTTTGGGTCCTATGCCAGCATCCACTAGATAATCATTTGCCTTTTTTGAGAGTGATGTTGTTTGAGGCTTTTCACGTTCATGGTCTCTTACAAATCTGACTAGCCTTCCTTCTCCTTCCTTTATGTACTGTGCTAATCCTATTGTTGTGGCTTTGTGCACTTGGTCAATTAGCGCAAACCCTAATCCACCGACCCTCCTTGGCAGGTATAACCTTGGTGTGCACTGGTTTTTATATATGATCTTATGCGCATGGAGCAATTTTCTGGTGATCGTATCCAGTTTGTTGATTTCTTGCTGGGTCCAGTTGATTATGCCAAAACTGTATGGCAGTACAGGTACCGCCAGTATGTTTATGGATAGGAACTTATTTTTACTGTTTAGGTGAGATTTTAGGATTAGCTTTATCCTTTTTGAATATTCTTTCCGCAGTCTTTCCTTCATGATGTCATTTTCCATCTTTTCAGGTTCCTCCATCCCCAGATATTTATATGTAGCCTCTTGCTCTAGTTCTTCTATCACGATATTGTCCACCCTGATGTTTTGTGATTCACACTTTTTGCCTTTCTTTAGTGTGACAGTGGCACATTTCTCAAGACCAAACTCCATCTGGATGTCATCTGAGAACTTTTTGACCTCCCTGACCTCTTCTGTTAGCTCACTTTCGTTTGGGGCATATAGTTTTAGGTCATCCATGTAAAATAAGTGAGATATTTTTGGGCTGTTCTTTTCCCTTGGTCTCATTATGTAGCCTTTGTTTAGGTTGTTTATTAGTTGGCTGAGTGGGTTTAGTGCCAGTACAAACAAAAGAGGGGATATTGAATCACCCTGGTAGATCCCTCTCTTGATTCTCACATTGTTCACCTCTAAAGTTCCCTTACTATGATGGAGAGTTAGGTCTGTTTCCCATCGTGTCATAGCTGTTTCTAAGAAGATCCTGATGGTAAGGTGGATCTTGTATAGTCTCAATACTTCCTTCACCCAGGAGTGGGGTACACTGTCATATGCCTTTTTGTGGTCAATCCATGCCATGCTTAGGTTTCTCTGTTTCTTTCTGCTGTTCTCCAATATAGCCCTGTTGATTAACAGCTGGTCTTTTGTCCCATACATTTTTCTGCTGCATCCTTTTTGTTCTGGGCTTATGATGTTGTTTTCTTCTGTATGGCTGTAGATCCTGTCAGCTATAATTCCTGTTAGTATTTTGTAGATTGTTGGCAAGCACGTTATTGGTCTATATTTACTTGGATTCTGGGTTTCATGGGACTTTGGTAGTAATGTTGTTTTTTTTTGTCAACCATTCTGGTGCTTCTTCTTCTGCTGTTACTATCTTGTTGAAGCACCGTGTTAGTTTTCCATTTAGTGATGTTAGCTTTTTCAACCAGAAGTTCTTAATCATGTCTGGGCCTGGTGCTTTCCAGTTGCTGCTTTTTTTTTTTTCTCCTCGACTTCTTTCACGGTTATTCTGTCCATGTCCATCTCTGAGATGTTTCTCACCTTTTCGCTGTTGTAAAGGCTCCCAATCCATTCTGCACCATCATTATGGTTGACTTCGTTCTCGTAGATGTTCTTCCAGAAATGCTCCACTTGTTCTTTTTCAGGTGGTTTTTCTACGTTTATCTGGGCATTCTTTAACTCTCTAAATAGTTTTGTTGGGTTGTCTTCAAACATCTCATTTTGTTTCTTTTCTCTATCCAAACGTATGTATCTTGTCAATCTTTTTGCCTTTGCCGACAGGCCTATCTTTTTCCTGGCAATGCTTTGTCTGATCTTTCTTTCACTGTCCTCAGCCTGAGTGTCCTGTCTTTTTCTTTGGATTAATACATTTACCTTCCTCCTTCCCAGTTCAGATATTTCCCCCCTCATATGGGTAGTTAGTATTGAGATCTCCTTCCTGAGGTTACCTACTCTGCTCTCTAGTCTTTGCTGCCACCTTGGCTTCCTCTCATTTCCATTCTTTCCCTGGTTTTGCTCCTGGTTATTCTGCTTGCTTGTTTTTACTCCTGCCATCTCTGTTACGCTGACTGCTGTTGCATAATATAACCTGTTTAATTCTCTGAGGTTACTCTCCTGGGGTGTTATTGCAGGTAGTACCTTGTTTGCTATCTCTATATATTTTCTGACCTTATAGGTGTTCCTCAGCTTGAGCAATGGTCTTCTGTGGTTCAGTTCCTGGTGTACATCTTCTTCTTGTGGATGAGGATCCTCCTTTTCATCTCCTTCTCTTCCTCACTCTCCTCTTCTGTCTCTTCCACACTATCATTGCCTGGTCCTGATGTAGAGTCTCCCTCATCATCTGATGGTTCACTTGGGGGAGGTGGAGGGGGAGGGGGTGGCAAGATGTTTGTGTGCCTGTGGTTCATTTCCACTTCCACCTCCTCCTCTTCCCGCCATGGGCAGGCATCCTTGTCCACTTCTTTTGCGCTGTCTCTGGGAGGTGTTTCCACTACGGTACCTGGGGCTGTCTCCTTTGTTTTTTCTGTCATTGAGGGTTTCACTTGGCTTTCTGGTGTTTCAGCCAGTTTTTTTTTTTTTTTTATTTCTTCCCCCTACCTACTGTCCCTTTGCTCGTTCTTAGTTCTTCTAGGGTGTCAGCAGTTATTACCAGTTGTTCCTGCACAACTCACATTGCCTTTTCTTTTGCTTTCTGTGCCTCATCATATGTTGGTAGTGTGGCTCTTTGTTTCCTCTCATGGTCAGTTCCTCTTTCTGCGATTGTCTTTAGGATATGATGTTTTTGCCTGATCACTTTTTTTCGGTCTACTGTATGGTCTGTGTACCGCTTCTGGAACCTGTATACGATGTAGTCATTCTCATCGAACTCCTTCCTTTCAATGCCCATTTCTGGGATCATTTGCCCTATATACAGGCTTTCTAACAGGTACAGATTTCTCTCCAGTGTCCATGTCTACTCGCTCATGGTGTTCTCATTTCCCTTTTGGACATATTCTTCTACCTCTCTTTTGATCTTTTTCATTTCATCCTTTGTGATCTCTGATTTCCCCAGTCTGATGTTGGCACTGATGCTGTGGAACCGACAATTTGGGTTTTTTTCTAGCTTCTCCCTATCTAACACTCCTCTCTTTGTTAGCATTTCTCTGCACCTTTTGCTGGTTCCATTTTTCGGGAACTGCTCACTTGTGGCGTAGGTGGTACACCACAGTATTTCTCGTTTTTCCTCCACTGACCATTGTGTCCTGGTACCCCATCTTCGGTTAGTCTGTTTCTTTTTGTTGAGTGAGATGGGGGCTTCCTGGGGTAGCCCTGTCATGTCACTTTGTGGAGGTTGCCCCTCATTTTGTGTAACCCGTCCATACTGAGGGGCAGTAGTGTGGACTTGGGCCTTTTTCCAGGGCTGGTATTGCTCGGAGGGTTAAGACCGTTCCCCTGTTTGCCGATCTCCTGATAACGGTCACATGGTACTCGGCTTTTGACACCTGTGCGACCGGGCGAAGTGGCTCTGGCTGATTCACCATTACCCCTATTCACGCCGTTGGCTTTCCTTCTTAGATTGTTGTAGTTCACTGTGTTTCTTTTTCCGCTGTCCACGGCCTCTTATTCTTGTATTCGAGGCTTCCCTGCTGATTTCCCAGTAGGGGGCTCCCCACATCCGCAACCCGGGAGACGCGTCTGGTAGGCTGGAATAGGTCCTCAGAGGTAGACTGGAATAGGCCCTCAGAGGTAGGCTGGAATAGGCCCTCATATGTAGGCTGGAATAGGCCCTCAGAATAGAGAATAGAGAGAGGTGTTTTTTTTGAGAGCATGCTGGACTGCTCACAAGGTTGATGAGACACGGAAAAAGATCAGCTAAAGAGGACAGTAACAGGAGAAACGGGAGTTTCAGCCCTCCCTGTCTCCTACCTAACGTCCCTACAATCTCCTCCTATTGACTTGCTCGACTATACTTCGTTCCTCCTTGCCCACGATCGGCTGAGGAAACATCATCGTAACGCTATGGTTACATTTTATTACTCTTTTTCCAGAGGAAAGATGACGAACCCCTTAGTTTTTGCTGTGATTAGTATATATACTGTACAGTATATATTCGTTTAGCGTTAGTCAGCATATAAAACAGCAAATAACCTGTACTGAATTTAAAGATTTAATTACTCAATTGCTATTATTTCACGAATATTCTTGGGTTGAAAGAGAGTCGAGGAAAATAGAATATATTTATTTGATAACAACCAATTTAAAAATGCCTTGATCTATCTATTAGTATCATTTTAAAATCAATCTTGGAGCTTTTTCGTTAGCAATCGTTTAATTTTTATAAAACGTTGACACTTTTTAGCTATGCGTTAAGTATTTCAGAGAGGTTTCATGAAAAAACTTAATTTCACTCAATAGATCAGTAAAAACAGAGCGTGCGACATTTCATTGACAAGACAAGTATCCTCTGTGTAAAATTAGCTAAATTAGGTTAGGTTAGATTAGTAGAGGTTAGGTTAACATTCGTTAAGTAAGGTTACGTTTGGGCAATAAGAGTGTCGATCGAATGTTTCGTGGACGAAATGTGAATAGGCCTAGTAATAATATATACGCTTCTCTTGCCAAGTTTTTTTTATGATTTCTGTAGGTGTAACACTATGAATATGTTAGAGTTTAGCTTTGAATAGACCGTATGAACTGCTGCTTCACCCTTTAAAATTTATTTACCTTTTATTTAGACATACAAAACTGAGGATGGAAAAACGCATAGTCCGGGACTCTGTCCAAAGAAATGGTCACTTTTCAAATTGGCTTCACGAAGTGACGTCAGCAAAAACATGGCTTCCTTCGTATTCAATCTGTCAGACGCAACTAATCACACTGGATGTCTCCCTGGACAATACATTCAGGTAAAAATGTTTTATTACCCGGTTTCACTTGTGAATAAATGAGGGTGACTACAAACGATACGACAATGAAGTTATATCATCGTTTTTAACAATATTTACCCACAATTTTGTACACCCTATTATAAATACCAGGACTACTTCGTCATCAAATTTAATTTTATTGCTGGCTGCAATTCAGTCTTAGACACATATTCATTTCAGTTTGTTATCGTCTTGGCTCGAAATGTTATTAAGGTCGTCGATTTGAAATTTTTAATTTTTGATTGGTTCTTGTGTTCTTAATTTGAGTAATAATATGAAGTGTTCTTTGAAACTTTTGTTAACTTACAAATTTGTGGGTTGTATCGGAGTGCTATTGGTTCCAATTGTCGGGATACAATGGACCGTAGTATATTATTTTCAGTGCATTCATTCATTGGAAGGTGAACTATACTGGCAGTACATAGCGACATTTCAAACCATAAACAGATAGAAATCGAGCCATTTCCATCCGTACTTCTCATTCTCTGAACAAATTCACAAAATCGGTAATAATAACCCACTGCAATATTTTAAAACACCCCACTGACCCCTCCTTGCTTAAAATTACTATCAAAGCATACTATGCCTGATCAACAAAACCACCAACTAACCAGCCTCAGTATCACAGACTATATACACATTTTCCAAAACAGTCATCCTTCAACGATTACACGTCTGCTTTCGATTCATCCGTAGTAAAATAATTTGTAATGCTTGAAAAAGTACAAGATTTTCAAAGAAACAGTACAAATTATATAACTTTTAAAATTAGAATGTTCTATATCTTCTCTCCCTTCTCCCCTTCCTTCTTTGCCTTCTTCCCGGCCTTCCTTCCTTTTTTCTCCTGCTCCCTTTCTTTTCTTCCTTCTTTTCTTCTTCCTCATTCCTTCTATTCTTCTTTCCTTCTGGTTACCATGACAACCATAAGGGAAAAGAGATGAATGATGGGTGAAAATAGGGATAGGGAAAAATGGAAAAAAAGGCTTGCAATGAAGGGGAGCTGAGAGGAAGGGTGTCCAATACTGCACACGTTGCAATGTTGCAGGGTCATTGCTGAACGTAAGACTGTAACTGCATGCAACGTTTGCAATTGACTGTGGAACAACCATTCTGCAAAACATGTATCAATTGTATCATACCTTGCATTAATATAAACCTGTATTATACATGTTTTAGTACACAGAGACTTCATGATATTTATGTGCCCTTTTTATAGGTGAAAATCAACATCGATGGGAAAAGCCATGAACGGTATCTCTCTCCTGTTTCTGCACCAAATGATTTTGGGAAAATAGAACTTGTTCTCAGATTTGAAACTCAAGGGATAGTATCGAATTACTTCAAGTCTTTAAAACCTGGTTCGACTTATTTTTTTAAATACATTTTAATGCTTTATTTGTCAAATATTTTAGCAGCTTCAGAACCGAGAAAATAATTAGTTCTATGCTTAAATTTCTCATAGGTGAGGAGATAGAGTTCACTGGCCCATGTGGAGGGTTTGAGTATGAATGTAATCAATTGGACGAGTTGACTTTGATTGCTTCTGGAGGAGGAATTACTCCAGGAATGCAGCTGATTCGCTGTATTTTGAATAATCCATCTGATAAGACTCGGATCAACCTCCTTTATTATTCTAACAGCTACGAAGAAATACTTTACAGGGAAGAACTCGATGCTTACGCAGGTACGATGATTTACGGTTCGTTGTCAATTTATTTTCTATTAAATAAAAGTACGATGTCGTTAACCGAACTTGGAATGAAGCAATACTGATTTCACTCGCAGAAAAAGATCCCCGGCTTAGACTCGTTCACACTTTAGGGGAAGTTCCTGAAAATTGGGAAGGGAAGAAGGGTTCATCGATACAAACCTTATCACTGAGCGTGTGGCGGAACCAAATGGACTCAAACATAAGGTTTGCAGATGCGTTTGTAATTCCTGAATAGGTATAAAGTTATTGTCATTGTTATTATACGTTTATTTGTTTTTTCAGATCGTGATGTGTGGTGGCCCCACCATGATTATATCTTGCCTCCATTCTTTGCGCACGCTCAAGTTCCCTTCCGACATGATCTACCTTTACGGACAGTTTGGAACAGAGCTAATACGGACAGTCTATGGACGCAATGTCAAACTGTCCGGACACAGATGTGATAACGTTCTTTGAGTGTTTTTAAGTGCGGAAGTTGAGAAGTTTATGAAAGTTATCGTTTAACTTTTATAGATATTGAAATTATACTCTTTTTAAAGTTTTATTCAGACTCTAAATTATATTCACTTCGTTTCTGATTCCATAAAAGAAAAATTGTAACTGGACATCCTGCCAAAAAACTTTAATTCTAGCACTACATAATATTGTTTCGTTTGCCAACCTCACTTTCACTCATTTGAACCTATATCCGATGCTGACTTTCTCTATTACAGAGAGAATGAGGTTAAATCCTACAAGTTTACCAGTTTGAATCGACTTAATCAAATATACAGGGCGATTCAAAATAATGCAGACACATTTATAAATTATTTACTTTGGATACTAATTGCACTTAATTAATAAACAAAAACTGTACTATATACATAAGTAATCATATAAAAACAACATTTAATAGTTATTTTATGTTAAATGTTCAAAATTTTCATTATTTACACTGAAACATGTGTCGCAACGTCCCAAACTAGATCGACACACAGTAGTGGTCTTATTAGTTGAGATTTTGCATACTTCTTGAACAATCGCTTTTTGTCAGTGTTGCACATTTTGAGGATTAGTACCATACACTTTATCCTTCAGCTACCCCAACAGATAAAAGTCCAGAGGTGTTTAGTCTAGAAGCTTAACTTAGAATGCTTTACTTGTAGAATTGGGATTTATTAGAAGTTTGACATTCTCCAAATGTCTCGCAAGGAAGACATAGGGATTGAACCTTCTTATGATTACATAGGGGTCATCATAGACCTGTTGTAAGGCTTTCGGAGGTGATAATGCCTATCGGATTGTTGTTTGTCTTAAGCGCACTTCCTCGTCTGACCACCATAAAATTACGAAAAGTCCATTTTCTTGGGTATAAGTTGACGGCAACTTCTCCTTCGAACCCCAAAACTCAAAAGCTCGGGATCACGGGCGAGAGCCCCTATCTTTGAGCTTTTTCTCGAAATAGAGGTACCTTTTTCATAATCTGGGTACCCTGGCTGGGGGGCAATGGAAAGTTGTGACAATATCTATAAGGAAGCAAGGTAGACTCGGCCTCTTCCCCGGCGGCTTCGGCCGTCAAAAGCGAGCGGAGGAGGCGGAATCACACTCGCGAAATCGAGTTGCTTATCGTGGGGCATGAGACCCTAATACACTTTCGGTTTCAGTATCTCACTTTAGGAACCGGATTTTACGATTTCCCGAGCGTGTGTTGTGTTGATTTCACGAAAAGCGATGTTCCTTCAGGAAAGGACGCTATCATCTACGCCAATTTACATATTCTTAGTTCAGGCTACCCTCAGTACCTGTATCTAGATCAGTGGTTCTTAACCTTTTTACTACCATGCCCCCTCTAGGAATTGGTCCTTCCCTCCACGCCCCCCTTCAATCAAAATAACATTCTCAATAACTTCTCAATATTAGCCCATGCTCTCGTTAAGAGAATAACAAATACAATTAGAGAAATTCCTGTTTCTAGGGGGGCGCGCCCCCGGTTAAGAACCACTGATCTAGATAATGTTAGTCTAAAGGGTTCTCTTGACTTCAATACGGACAGTGAAGATGAGGCT